>ML780402.1:328333-341620 GCA_009831015.1 Picea engelmannii
CGGCACGCAAATCTGATGCTCCAAGCTCCCAGAAACGATCCGACAACGTTTCCACCTCAAGGGCTACCCTGCAACAAAATGGCTTTGGCTTGGCTCTCCAACAGCATAACTCTGCAAATCTGACTGTCCATTGGCCTCAAACATGCCTGGTTTATATAGCTGAGGAGTTGGTTTCTCATCCCCAACTTCCTCCAAAAATCTGGCCTCAAGAAAAGCCCAATATCCCCCAAAAATGGGATAAATCAGCTAAATATAGCTTAATTAATTGAAAAAAAACCAAATATAGTTGCAAAACCCACTTTAAAACTTTGGAATAGGGCATTAGCCCCCCGAATCCGGGCGCGGCCCCCTTATCTTGGTCACATTGGTGGCATGTGGCCACGCGCTAAGCGCGGGCCACCCCACATAACCCCGCTCCCTTAATTCACGGTCACGTGGCGCTAACACAGGACCACGCGCTGGTCTACCCGGCACTAGCACCTTTATTTCCGGCGCCACACCTGGTCACATGGCGTAGACAAAGGGACCCATGGCCCGAACCATGGGCTAACTGTGAACACAATCCCCGCGCCCGTTTGTTCGTTGGCCCCGGTCCCGTGGGATTGGCCCGGGATCCGAGGGCTTAACTGTCCGCGCCATTTGGAACCACCGTTTGTTGCAACCGCTGCCAAACACCCGGAACCTCGGCCACGTAGACAACCACATCGACACCAACCACCAACCATGGGGTGCCATGTGGCTTCCCCTGGGTGGGCCACGTGGCACCCTTTTTTCGCCAACCAGAAGCTGACACGTGTCACGCTCTGATTGGTCCACGTAACTGCCACGACGGATGTCGTACTGACACGTGTCTCCCTGTCGTGATGCCACGTCATTCTGCCGTACCGCCACGTGTCATCGCCTGATTGGTCCACGCAATCGTACGGTTGCCACGTCACTGCTGACGTCAGCGTGCCACGTGTCAGCCTGTGAGTGGTGACACGTGTCACCTTTTTATTAGTCGATCCGTACCCTGAAAATGCCAAATCCGTGTGACACGTGGCGCATCCTGGTGACGCCACGTGTCCTTCCGTATGGTCTGCCACGTGTCCTGTACGGAAGCCGCCACGTGTCCTGTACGGAAACCGCCACATGTCGCGTCCCGGTTGGTCCACGTCATCTGTACGGCCTGCCACGTGTCGCGTTCCCAAGCTGCCACGTCAACTGTACGGCCTGCCACGTGTCACTGTACGGACGTGCCACGTCAGCACTGTACGGACTGACACGTGTCTGTACGGACAGGTACAGTCAGCATCCCCAAAATTTACCTGTTTGGCTTTTCGGACAGAAGGCGATATCTTCCTCATACGGACTCCGTTTGCGATAAAAATTATACCACCGGATTCAGGAAGACGAGACAGACACAATGGCACAGGTTTCATCGCATTCCGAGCACTTTCATTTTTGAGCATTTTTAAGCCCTATCTGGCTTCTGGATCTGTTTTCAGATCACTATCCATGCCTATGAATTTTTTCTTCATCCTCCCAACTGGCATCTTCAACTGGATGTCCCTTCCACTTGACTAAGTATTCAAAATACTCCTTTCTCCTGGTCTTTCTACTAATCCTCTTGTCAATTATGCCTTCCATCTGTGGCTTCTCAGCTACAGGCATTTTTTTCTTCCATTGAACCTCTTTCTGTTCCTCCTCTGCTCCTGCTTCTTCAGTTCTGTAAGGGTACAAATCCGCAACATTGAATATCGGTGAGATTCCGACCCCATCAGGTAATTCAATCTCATATGCGTTTGCCCCAAATTTCCTTATGACCTTGCAAGGTCCAATATTTTTCATCTTCAACTTATTATACGTTCCCCTTGGGAACCTCTCCTTCCTCAGATGCACAAGAATCAGATCCCCAACTTCAAATTGAATTTCTCTCTTGCGTTGATCTGCTCTCCGCTTGTATTCTTGACTTGAATTCTGCAATCGCTCCTTAACTCGAATTTGAAGCTCCTTCATTCCTTCTGCAAAGTCCTCTACACTAGCACTTTTGAATTTATTTTGTTTCGAATCTTTCAATTCAGAAACTCCCCTTGGCTGCATTCCATATACAATCTGGAATGGACTCTTCCCTTTGCTTCTATTGAGTGAATCATTGTAAGCGAATTTTTCCTATGTCAGAATGTGATCCCATTGACTGTGGTGTTCAGTCACTAAGCTTCTTAACAAATCTCCCAAGCTCTTGTTTACGACCTCTGTCTGTCCATCCGTCTGAGGAAGATACACTAAGATAAAAGACAAACTTGTCCCCAACTTCTTCTATAAGGTCCTCCAGAAATACCCTACAAACTTGGTATCTCGATCAGACACAATACTCTTTGGAAAACCGTGAAGTCTGACGACTTCCTTGAAAAATAGGTTCGCAATATGAGTTGTGTCGTTAGTTTTCTAGCATGGTATGAAATGTGCCATCTTTGAAAATCTGTCGACTACCACAAAGATCGAATCACATCCTCTTTGTGTCCTTGGCAGTCCCAATATGAAATCCATGCTCACTGCATCCCACGGCCTTTCAGGTATGGGTAATGGTTGGTATAACCCCGTGTTCTGCCTTTTTCCTTTCATGTGCTAACAAATTATGCACCTGTCCATGAATTTCTTAACATATGTTCTCATCCCTGGCCAAAAATATGAGCCATTCAACTTTGAGAACGTCTTGTCATGATCAAAATTTCTGGCCAATCCTCCATTTTGTTTTTCCTTCAGCAAATTCTCCCTCATGGAGCATTTTGGAATACATAGTTGATTTCCCCTAAACAATAATCCATCCTGGATCATGTATTTAGTCCACTGGATTCTATCGCTGAGAATTGGATTCTCATATGCCTCTCTTTAAAATCTCTTTAGAATTGGATTCTCTTTAAAATCTGGATCATCCCTGTACATTTCTTTGAGGTTATCAAAACCCAAAGTTTTGACTCTGAATTCCTTCATAAGCAAACGTTTCCTGCTCAAAGCATCAACAACTTTGTTAGCAGTTCCATAAATATGCTTAGTCAAAAAAGTAAAATTTTGCATGAATTCAACCCATTTAGCATGCTTTTGGTTCAATTTCTCCTGTTGAGTCACAAATTGTAAAGCGTGATTATCGTTGTACAAAACAAACTCCTTGGGAACCAACTAGTATCTCCATTTCTTCAGTGCTTGTATGACTGCATAGAATTCCTTGTCATATGTGGAGTACTTAATCTTCACTTCATTCAATTTTTCACTGAAATACATGACTGGCCTGTCATCTTAGCTCAAGACCACTCCAATTTCAAATCCACTCATGTCACACCTGTCCTGGAATGTCTTTCTGAAATCTGGAAAAACCAGAACTGGTTGCTCAATGATATTCTTCTTTAGCAGATTGAAACTCTTCTTCGCTTCCTCTGTCCAGTGAAAATATTTTTTGTCGTTTCTTCACCGTATCCATCATTGGTGCGCTAATTCCACTGAAGTTTCGGATGAATTTCCTATAGAAGCTAGCCAAACCATGGAAGCTTCAAACTTCAAATGTGCTCTTCGGCGATGGCCAATTCTTAATCGCCTTTATCTTTTCTGGATCCATTTTTAATTCATTTGTAGAGATAAAAAAACCCAAATAAATGAGTTTTTTCCTCATAAATGACGATTTCTTCATATTAATCAACAATTTCTCCTACTGTAATCTCCTAATTTCTGCAACTAAATGCTTTAAGTGTTCTGCTTCTATCTTGCTGAAAATCAATATATCGTCAAGACATACAATGACGAATTCCCCTATGAAATCCTTCAGGACTTCATTCATCAACCTCATGAAAGTATTGGGTGCATTCGTTAAGCCAAATGGCATGACAAGCCATTCATACAACCCCTCATTTGTCTTGAATGTTGTCTTCCATTCATCACCTTCTCTCATTATAATTTGATGATACCTGCTTTTCAAATCAATCTTTGAAAAAAAATCGTGCTCCACTCAAGAAATCCATCAAGTCGTCCATCCTTGGCAATGGAAATCCATATCTGATGGTAATCTTATTGATTTCCCTTGAGTCTGTACACATTCTCCAGCCACCATCTTTCTTTGGGCTGAGCACTGTCGGAACAACGCATGGACTCAAGCTTTCTCGAATCAGTCCTTTGTCCATTAAGTCCCGGACTTGTCTCTTAAGTTCTTCATTTTCCTGCTGTGTCAACCGATATGGTGCTTTGTTTGGTAAACTAGCTCCAAGTATAAGATCAATATGATGACTTATACTCCTGATAGGTGGCAATGAACAAGGTAGTTCGTCCACTACTATATCAACAAACTCTCCCAGCAACTCCTGGATTTTTTCTTGTAAATCATCTATTCTCATACTGGTCAAAACAATTCCAGGCTTCCTAACCACTATAAATTGTGTGTCTTCCTTCTTCTTAACCTCATTAAGAAGTTCCTTCCCACTCATGAGAAGTACAATGTTGCTCATTTCTGTTTTCACTTCTATATCCTTAATCGACAACAACATGTGAGTCCTACCATTTTTTTCCAGGGTGTACGTGTTCTTTCTCCCATCATGAACCACGTTTATGTCATATTTCCATGGTCTACCCAACAATAGATGAAAAACATCCATGGGAATGACATCACATAATATTTCATCTTTATATCCTCCTATTTTAAATTCAACTAAACACTATTTAGTGACATTTACCTGATGTCCTTTTTGCAGCCATGAAACCTTGTATGGGCTTGGATGTATAATAGTCTCTAGCTCCAGCTTTTCTACCATCTCTGCAGATACGATATTGTCTGTGATACCGTTTTCCACTATGACCTTGCATACCCTATCCTTAGTTTTGCAAGCAGTCTGAAACAGACTGTTTCTTTGGGCTGGGTTCTTTGTCTCCTTCTCCGACTTCAAGAGAACTTTCCTCATCATCAAAGATCTTCTGCCCTCAACGTATTCTACCTCAACATATCATCCTTGAGCTTCGACAATGTGAGTTTCACCACTATATTTCTTCTTATCTGGACACTCATATGATTTATGTCCAATTTTTCCACAGACGAAGCATTTCACTTCACCTCCTCTACCTCTTCCTCTTCCTCTAGCTCGAGGAAAAGTATTCCCATCAGCATACTGCCTTCCTTGTGAGATTCCTCCTCTCTCAGGTTGAGTTTTCTTCCCCTCTTCTTTAGGTTTCTGAGTTCTATCTTGGGCAATTGTTTTTCCTCTAGCTTGACTTCTACCTCGACCTCTTTGACCTTTCTTCCATCTCAACTTCTCTTTAGATTTCAGAGCTATCTGATAAGCATCTTCCACATTTCAAATGGTCACCATGCTCATCTCATATTGAATGTCATATCGCAGACCATTCATGTACCTGGCAAATTTTTCATCATCGCTTTTCCGATGACTTGCTCTGATGTTTACCCTGTAGAATTCTTTAGTGTATTCTTTCACTGACATCAACTTCTGTCTCAAATTATGCCTCCTCTGAAATAGAGTTATTTGATAATCCTTGGGTATGAATTTGGCTTTCATCTTTGCAACCATTCTATCCCAGCTTTTGATTTTCTGCTTGCCCTTGCAGCGTCTGTCAACCTGTAGTTCATCCCACCATAGTGTTGCATGCCCTTTAAGTCTAGTAACGACATGTTTGACTTTCTTATCTTCCTTGACATCCTCATAATCTAAGTATTTGTCTAGAGCTCTAATCCAGTCTAGAAGTTATTCAACATCCAATTTTCCCTCATACACTGGAATGTCCATTTTTTCTCTGGCACCTATCCTTGCAACAACCTTGAATAGGAGTTCATCTGCAACATCTTCCACTGAAACTTCCTCTCCTTCATTTCCAGCTTTATTTTCACTTTCAGCCTCGCTAATATCCCCAGCGTTGACTGTGAACCTTTGTGTTGTCTCCATAGCATCAAGTCTGGCACGTAACTCACATATTTCTCTTTCCACTGCTGGATCAGGCATTGGCCTATCTCTTCTTCTCGGCGGCATGGCTGAAATTTTTTCCTCTTTTCTCTCTGCAACAGAAAGAAAAGAACTTGTTCAGGGCTCTGATACCACTTGACGTGGACCCCCTGCCCTCGGGCCGAGATCCGCATAGGATCTTCACTAAAACCACGCCAAGGGTTAATGAAACCCTTTGTTTAAGCCACAAAGGACTTCAGGTTTCAGGATTTGGAGAGTCCCGATGTATTTCCACAGCTCTTGCCAAATGTTGAAATTTGAAACGTCAATGAAGGTTGACTGCTCCAATGCGACGAGCACATACCACCTGTTACCCACTAGTTTCGGCTTTCAGGACTTTGAGCAACAACCAACAGTCGTTCTTCTTCCCTTATGATTCACCGAACTCTGAAATGATAGAATGCCAAAATGGGCTCAACGTCCCATGGATTGCGAGATCGATGGCCTTTCGGGATTTTTGCTGAAGCTTGACCCGTCCTTTAACTTTCACCGCACGTATCCTCTGATTGATACTTGGGACCCACCATTCGAAATTTCTCTCTTCGTGATTTCAGGAGTTGTGTTGACCATGAAACTCCACTTATTGAGTCCCAAACCCCGAAATATGATTGGTACCCAACAGCTATTGTCCCTCATCCTTTTCAGGAAATTTTCCTTTCTCTCTTCGAGATTTCGTGAACCAGGAGTTTGAAACTCTCGATTCCAACATCATTGCCTCTTCTACTTCTCGAACCCTGGAAAGTTGAAATGTTGAAATTCCACTCCAAAGACACACCGTGTTTCGTGACTTTGAGACTTTCAATGCAAAGGGCCTCATCTCCTTGTCATCAAAATTTTTGAAATGCCGAACCCCGAAATTCCAAAATTCCACACCTGATAATCCTTTTCGCAATTCGAGAATTTGAGTGACTAAGGATTTTGGCCTGCACTCCAAACTTACGAACCCTGAATCCCCGAAATGATCTATTGGCTCAAGCTGACCATGATCAACAGTTTGCGTTGACTCTTGATGTCAGGGTAGAGGATTCATCCAACTACTAACCACCTTACATCTCCTATGGATCCTACGGTCCTCGCGGTTTCGCGAGTTCTCCATGGAGAATTCTGACCACGAGATGCACTCCTCAATGACTTCTGCCCAAACGACTGGGTGTTCTCCCTCCTGAACTTGACTTCTATGAGACGATTCTGATCTCTGTCTCCCTTTGAACACTTCAAAGGTGTTATCCTTCCCGAGCTTTCACTTGTAAACTCAAGTTTCCCAAAAGGATCCCTGCTCGCACTCCTTGCGACAGATCTTCAATTAACCTATGGTTATTTAAGTCTTCGACCCTGTGCACTCTTTGCAATAGAAATCTCTCAATCTTCTTTATGGATTTAGAAAATCCAAGGCTTCAATTGGCCTACACACACCTTGCATGGATCTGTGCTTCACCTGCACTTCAGCTGGTATGAGAACAACGATATCTCTCCTGAGCTTTCTGAGATAAAACTTAGACCCTCGTCAACACACACCTTGTGGACGTTCACTGCACTCCTTGCAGGAATTATCAGGGAGAGAAACAATTGAAACTCATTCTTCTCCTCTCTTAGACTTCATGCATTCACCATTAAATCATACACACAATGCAGCATTGAAACAAATGCATAATAGAGAAACAAATCAACTGTAAATATACCATTCAACAAATGTAAACAGTAAGCATCATAACACCATGAAAGTTGAGTCAAAGCTTCATATATTAACTCAAGTGCTCTTGTACATGGGTTCTTCTCTACAAATCTCTGCTATAGCTCTAAAAGTTATGAATTCTGAATGATTATCCAGTTACAATGATACAAGGGTGAGGGTGTCTATATCCGTTTTCCCTCCTACGCTTCTAAATTGTCTAATGTATTAAATTGGATGAATAACATGCTTGCCTGTTTATCTTTCAAACCATGTGCTAAATCAATTTCCTGCTGCGTAAGATTGGTATCTCCATTACGATGAGATTCTATTACCAATGTAGACACCCCTTCCCATGATAACCTACCTTCACGTTGTATGCATCTATCAATACATACCTTCATCCAATCAAGATTGTTTGCAATGTATATATGTAGTGCATCCCACTCTTGACCAACTGTATCAGAAAATCATAATTCACCAATATATGTTAGTTAGCAAGGTATAAAATATTAATAATTGATGAAATCATAAAAATTAAATAAGTATGATACACATAAAAAGGAAAAGTCAGATGTATTATAAACCTAATTACCTTTCACTTTCGTCATTCTACCTTTCCCCAACAGGTGCTCCCTTTCAAAAATTTTAATGGAGTTCACATCCCAAATGCGATCCACATGCATATTTGCAGATAATTTAGGAAGATACTGACTAATATACACCATCGATTGATATAGCATATATCCCTCCACCATAGAACCCTCAGGACATGCTCTTTGTCTAACCAAAGCCTTTAACGATTTCAGGTGCCTCTCCACCATCCACATTGACCTTGTGTGTACTGGTCCACACAATTAAATCTCCTCAACTTAGTGTATTAGGTAGTGTTCTTGTGCATTGAAAAATGCTGAGGTAGATACTTTTTCATTTCACACATTAGCCGAGGAATTTCTCTCTTCCAATACTTTATATCTTCTTGATGGATTTCTTTCAATGACAACCATCTATAGTCGATGTTGCAAGCAAGTACCATGTTTCAAAAAAACATATAAATTAATATATTACATTATAAGTAAAACATATGTCATTAAGATCTTGAATAACAAATTGGAAAAAGCAATTTTCATATAATTTACTACTTACCTCATGTATTTGCCAAGATCATATATAACTTGTTTGATGTTGTTTTCGAAGTGGTCTGGGAGAGATAGAGGTAGAACATACTGTAACAATCAAAATTGATAGTTATTTTATTCTAAAGTATAATAAAACTAAACTAAAAAGATGTATACCAATATAAATATATATATAGAAAAATAATTATCTTAATGAAGGTATGCCAATCATGTGTTTTTACCCCACCAAATTCACCTCTCTTTGTTAATATATTATTTATGTTTGAAGAAAAAACCCGTGGGAAATTTTATTCTATGAATGACCTCTTTTACATCATTTCTTTGTTGCTTTGTTAATAACCAGGGAAGGCTATTTCGATCTCCGTCTCTATTTAATTGGATTTCACTTTGCATTGCATGATTGACTTCTTAAATGTCACTACAAATCTTGATGACTTTTTATTTATCCCTCCTACCATCTATGATTCACCATAATGTTTCTGTCACATTCTTCCCGATATGCATTGTATCAAACAAATGAGCTATTTTTAGGTCCTGATAGTAGGTCAACCTCATGAATTGAGAGGGATAAATTTTCATTCCTCGTGGGAGCCCATTGTTAATACCTTCACGACAATATTGATGAAGCATAAAATAAATTCAATAAAATAAAAATTCATAACATTACACATACAATATTACATAAACAAATTGCAATATACCATCTCGACGACTTTTGTTATATTCCAACTTCCATAGGTGAGGTGTCATTCTTCATGGTTTTAACCCGGTCTCTTCTTTCCCATTGAAAAGATGTTTTTCAATAGTATGATACCTATGGTTCTTAGAGAGGAAGTGCCTATACTCATCAAACACCTCCTTTCCTAAAGTTTTTGAACATCGAAATTTGATCTTAGGACCACAAACTGGACATGCAAATCTACCCTTTGTTTGAAGACCTGCAAAAGTTGGATTAATAATTATGTCAATTATACGAAGGGGATTATTTAAAAAAACATGCAGCATGGTATCTTCAAATAATTATATACTATAATTAAAGTGCAATGGATCGTTACATACCACAAAAATGTGTTAGTCTTGGGGCATCATGAATTGTCCATACAAGTATTCCACGGAATTGAAATTCCTTCTGCCTTATTGGTTTACAAACGTCATACATAGTGATGCTGAACCATAACTTTAGTAACTCATCGATGAGAGGCTCGATATATACATTCATATATTTAACCTGGTACTTACCTAATTGTTTGAAATTACACATAATTACTAACGTGATGTGCATATATAAGTAAATAAATAAATACAAGATATTATGCAACAAGAAATACAAATGCAATCTTACATTTGGAAAATTAATGATAGCATTACATACCTGGAACAATCATTGTCAACATTATGTGCTCCCTCTTTATTGACATCCAAGGAGGAATGTTATTGTTGATAAAAAAAATTGGCCACATTAAGTAAATAGACCTGAGCTCCTCAAATGGATTAACACTGTCAACGACCAATGAAAGCCTAACATTACGAGGTTCATCTTTAAAAACTGGCCATTTTCCCTCAATTTCCTTAAATGCATAACTATCTGCGGGCATTCGAAGAACACCATCTCCACTTCTATTACATGCATGGTAATCCATAAACTGTGCTATGCTTTCGCACCGGAACAGTCGTTGTAAACGTGGAATTATGGGAATATGACGAAGAACCTTATGAGGCACCTTTTTTGTTAGTTGATCGGTTCGATATCTACTGGTCTGACATTGTGAGCATTCTATTTTTGACACATGTTGTCCATAGTATATAATATGATCATTGGGACATGCATCTATAGCTTGATACTCCATTCCAATTTCTTTCATAATGGAATTTAAATCTCAGTATGTGCGAGGTAAAATATTTGACGATGGTAACAAAAATTCACCTAACAATCTACGACATAAAAAATAAGTAATTAGTGTAAAGAATGTTATAATTTGTAAATATTTAATTCTTATTTCAAACATTAATTAAAACTAAAAACAAGCAAAAAAAATCAAGCTTTATGTATACGTGATGATGAACCATATTACATACCTTAGGATCTGTGTCATACAACTGTTTGAAAAACCATTCAAAACCTTTAAGTTCACCAACAATAATGTAGCAGAAAGAAGATTTTCTTTTGAACCTTCATAAAGTGGGTTTTCTACCTTCTCTAGCAGAGGTACGTCAATATCACCAATGTCCTCATCATCATCCTTGTCCAATCGAGCGAAAAAGTCTTGGATCAATTCATTTGTCCCATCATCTTCAACTATATTGTTATTATTGTCATCTTCTTCCATAGGATCATTAACTTGATCTTCAATATTTGACACTCCAAATTCCTCGACACCTTCTAGTACAACATCATTTCTTCTAGTACTTGACGCGTTCGGATGCTTAGGGGGCCAACCTGACTTTATAATTACAAACAGTCATGCAAAATTAGTGTACTACATAAGAAATATTTAACCAATATAAAATTTTATAAATACAATCAATATAAAGATATAATAATGAATATATAGTTTACCAAGGGATGATATTCATTCGGTCCACCTTCAACTTGCCCATGGGTTCTGCAATGTCTTACATCTGTTTGTATTAAAATTCTTCTGACTTTTGTTCTCCCTCATTTAGCACAAGGGCAATAACATCTCTTGTCACCTTGTCCATAATATCTCCACATTCTTCACCACAACCAAAATATTGAGATGATTATGTTATAAATTTTAGTGATGATGTGCTAGATCTATTCGATTCTTGAAATGAAATAGACCAAACCATACAATATATTTTACCACATAAGCTTCAAAGATTCACCATAACCAAGTAACATAATCAAACGAAATAATAGAACTAGGGTGTTAAGCCCTAATATTGGCTCATTACCCCTTAATTGGGGCATATTAGATTAGCAATGTTATTTTATTTATGTCGGCTTTAGGCCATTAAATGTAATTATACCTCCTAGTCTCCTATATATACCAAGGAGACATTTTCATTTTGAATCATCTTGTACTTGAACATTTAAGTGGGGTAAAAGGAGGTTGCCCCCTCGAAGAGGCTTATTATCTAAAATTCTCTCTTTTTCAAGGTGTTGAGTACTTTTTCTGAGGATTTTCTATGCTATATTGATATTTAGTTCTTAACATATGGTATCAGAGCTCAAGGTCTTGGGGTTTCACTGCTACATCTGAGACACCTTGGAATTTTCACTATAACTTGTTTTCTACAACGTTTCAGAAGGAACGGATTGGAGGGCATTTAGTAGATGCATCAAGGTACGTTGGGTTCACAATTCAGCTCCTGAGGCCTTATACTTTCAACGATACAACCTGTACAAGATAGGGTTCTGGAATCGTCTTGAACTGAGTCATTGCAGAATTTTTACTATAAAAACATTTTTGTAATGTTTCAGAACCTGAGCTTCGAAGGCTATTTATAGAAATTAGTAAGGTATATGTGGTAAAAAGTTCAACTTCTAGGTCATCATAAATTTGTAGATACACCCTGTGTAAGATAGGGTATCTGACTATTCCTATTGACTAGTCTCAAGAAGGTGTTCCAGGTAAAACAATCATAACTTCTTCCTAGATTATCCAAGTTGTGTGGGACTGGTTGCATTGGATTGTGGACAATTTTTAGTATTTCTGGAGTGAGTTTCAGAATTTTATATCAATTATTTTGTGCGGGGCACACTATACAAGTGATATCTCTTGGAAAGGCCAAAAATCGGCAAGTTGTGGGGAAGTTACCGTAAATTCCACTTGGCACATCCAATTTTGATCAGACCTGTGGAATTACAGAGAAGAAATATCAGAGAAATACATAAAGGAAAGTTTCATACCCAGAAGGGTCGAAACTTGGGATATACAATAGAAGAAATATTGTCTAGCAGAACCACCTCAAAATCAAGGTTCAAAAGTGATACTTGGCCAACATGCCACCCAAAAAGGGAACTTATACACCAAATAAGCCTCCAAAAAATCTTACTTGGACTCTTGATGAAGGTGAAGAAATGCGTAGGGACATAAATGAACTACAAAATAAGATGGATTCAATGGAAGCTAAGTTGGATACTAAGATGGATTCAATGGAAGCTAAGTTGATGGATTCAATGGAAGCTAAGTTGGATACTAAGATAGATGGTTTAAAAGGGGAGATCATGGAAGTTTTGAAAAATTTCGTAATAGAGAAGACACCTGAAAGTGAAAATGCATCCCATGAAATTCATGATGAGGACACAAGGAAGGTGAATCAAGAATGGAGAAACACCAACTTTGGTTTGAAGACCAACCACTTTCCTAATATTGATATGAGGAAGTTTGATGGAAAATACCCAATCACATGGATACTTCAGATGGAGCAATTCTTTGATCTTCATAATGTACCACATACACAAAAGGTACGAATTGCTTCTTTATATTTAGAACCTAATCAATTTGTATGGTATCGATGGCTTTGTTCTCGCAAATCACTC
>ML780402.1:345681-386831 GCA_009831015.1 Picea engelmannii
CATATTGTACTTGAACATTTAAGTGGGGTAAAAGGAGGTTGCCCCCTCGAAGAGGCTTATTATCTGAAATTCTCTCTTTTTCAAGGTGTTGAGTACTTTTTCTGAGGATTTTCTATGCTATATTGATATTTGGTTCTTAACATAGGGCAAGAGATCAAGTCACATATAAGCATGGAAAAATTAGCATGTTCACAGATGACATAAAATCTACATAAACATATAAGGTTATAAAATATTAAAGGAGACAAGAATTTTTTTTTTAACTAACCTTCAAAGTCTAAAACCCTCTTGCACAACTTGAACAATGATAAAAAAACTAAGATCTGTAGATCAAAGATCAGTTCGATCTCTTAATCAACAAGCAAACCTTCACATAAAAATGAATATTAGCAGAGATATAACACATAAAAGATTCCGCAACTATAACAAATTAGTCAAAATTCGGTTCGAATTAACTAATTTATAGATTTGTCATCGTCGGAATTCCGACGACTATAACCCTAAATTAAGGTTGACCATTTCGAAGTTAATGACCATTACGTTGACCTACAAACGGCCATATTAAAGTGTTGGAACTGGGCATCGTACTTCCAATGACCTTAGAAAACGTTGGAAATCCGACGTTATCAGGGCTAATTAAAAAAAAAAACAGTAAAATTTTGTTTTTTTAAATTTTTTTCGACAAAAAAAATGATTTGATCACAATTGTCGTAATAGTTCATCGATTTTTTAGCCTATATGTAGTAGTGTGTAAAGTATTCATGGGGTATAAACATGGATGAAAAAAAAAACCCTATGAATCAGGAAGATAATCAGTCTCCACAACCAACATAAACTTGGTCAGACGTCCTAAATAGTGGGTGTCCATGTCAAAGCGTTCGTACAAATATGGAACACACTGTGACCAAGAAACATACCTTTGGTGTGAATTGTAACACCATTTCCATATTTCTGGATCCAAATAGACAATTCCATAACAAATCTTGGTTAATTCATCAGTGATACCATGCAAGGAGAAATAGTGTTCCATCTGAGTAACCTAGGCTTGTGGATCTGATCCATCAAATTTCTTGACCTTGACTCTAGGGATATGCGGGTCACAAGGTAGGGATTTGGAATGATAGTGTAGAGGCTAGGTGGAGTCAACACCTTCAGTATAGATAGGTGGGTCAGAGGAGGAAGGACCCTGGATTTTTTTCATGAATTGGTTGAGAGGGAAATGAACTTCAACAATTTGGCTACCGAGTTGGGCTTGGATGTGGTCCTTTTTTGCATGAATGACTAGAATGTTCCTGTTTACTTGGGTCTGAAGGACAGTAAGGTTAGTACTTAGTTTTTTATTGGTCTCTTCTTGGTGGGTGGTTTCCATCAAGGGATGAGAGGTGGGTCCACAGACAAGAAAGAAAATAAGTGATATATACTACGATGATCAGGGCACTGAGAGGAAACCAATGGGATTAGTATGAAATAAGGGTGTCAGGAATGGTATGGGTCAATGAGGTAAAAAAAAAATTAAAAATGAAAGTTATCACAACGATCAGGGAAAAAAGGGAAATCCAATTTTATAGGTCTCAAATAAGGGTGCTGGCAGGTAAACAAAAAGGTTAAAAATGACATGTCTCACAATGATCAGGGAAAAAAGGAGAATCCAATGATATGGGTCTCAAATAAGGGTGCATGAAGGTAAAAAAGGTTAAAAATGATAGGTATCGCAATGATCAGGGAAAAAAGGGAAATCCAATGAGATAGGTCTCAAATAAGGGTGATGGAAGGCCCCATACTCAGTTTTTTTCCTTTTCTCTTTCTCTTTTTCTTTTCTTTTCTTTCTTTTTTCACTCTTGCGGAGTTATACTTTGATCTGAATAATATTGCAGTGTCAAAATGCCCAAAGTCTTAACATAAAAAATTTGTAGTAATTTCACAACTTGAATGCAGGAGGAAAGGTTGCACGACAATAGATCTTATCTATTCCTTTTATGTTTTGTTCCCATCCCAAGGGTTAGGGTTTTCAAGGTGCCCACATACAAGGGTTTTCCTTGTGCTATATCTCTCTGATATACATACAGGGTTGAATAGTAGTGCTCTGACCAATACCTTATGCCACCAACTAAAGAGGATATACTATACCCTTAGTCGTACTACTCAATTACCCACATACTAGAGAGTATCTTCCCGAGTGTTGTTCTCAGTGGCACTATAACAGTCAGGCATCTGATCAGTTGATCTATGGTTGGTTTTAGGATACCTAGGGGGGATCTCGATATACCAGAGGTACTTGGAAGTGTAATTCTATATACAGGTGTTGTCTGATGCACTACCACTCGAAGAGGTACCAACAAGGGTTACAATGGTGTCCAACAATGTGAGCTTAAAGACCTCTTGTATTTCATGCATGTATGCTTCCCCGACTATGGATTTATGCAAAAAATGACAATTCACTGTAGTTTAAAGACGCCAGAACACGTCTCTACCCTAGAAAAAAAAATTAACCCACAATTCATGCCAAGGAAAGTGCTATGATACCACTTGTTATGCACCTATTTTTGTGATATTAAGCATAAATAGAAATATAACTAAAATTACCAACAAAACAATAGACTGTAGAGAATAACACACCAAAAAAATACCTTTATTGAAATGGGAGAAATGTTCACTTGCCTCTTCGAGGGGGCAACCTCCAACAGAGAAATTCTCTATTACAATAACTTGAAATACAAAGATTTATCATGCTTCCTACTCTTATTTATACTAATTCTATATTCTAAATAACATTATGGATGACGATATTTCTAGAAGCAAAAGCTTCTATTAGGAATTCTTACATGACTTGTTCATATTTATTAAATAGGCCTTATTAACTAATCTTGGCCTTTATTACATGGAAAATATATTATTCTATCTATGTGATGGGTTAGGGATGTTAGGCCCCTAACACCAACACACATGAGGTACATTTGTCATTATTTCATATAAAGTGTTACATTTAATGCATTAGGAATTTAGGTGAGGATCATGGGTTGAAGTCAAATAATGGATTATGATTGCTTGAAAGTTATACTTTTTTCCTTGTTTCACATTGGTGGCCATCATATGTGTCGACCTAGTCCAGTGTTGTCACTCTTGGGGAATAGGGGTACTACTAGGAGGCCTTGATAGGGGTAACGTATGACTACCTTCCATACTTATCATACTGCATCTATTTTCCTTTCATTTTCCTATATTTTGGAAATGGTTGTTACATATACACCAAAAAGGTCTATGCTTTCATCCTACTATGAGAAGAAGGGGATAGAATGCTCGAGGTTGATGCAAATGGTAAAAGCAATTTTAAGAGCATATTATAAATTTAAAATGTAAACGAAAAATGGGAAGAAAAATGAAAAATCAAAATCCAGAGTTTGTTGGATCTCTACCCCCTATCTATGAGGAAGTCACCCCTATTCTAAATGCATGTTGGATGCATGGGCTGACTCAGGTTCTACCTTAGTTTTCCAAAAAATCCCTTTTCACCATCAATCCTTCTGGTAAACCAGAAGGCTACACCACGCACAGAGTGCACAATGCAATCTCACCCTAGATGGTTTATGGGTGACTACAGGATGCAGATGTCTCCAGTCATGGAAGAGATTGGGGATGATATTTTAACTGCTATTCTACTTTAACATTCACTCTACCATAACATTCATCAGATCTACTACTTTTTCCATTCAATAACATACATTCTGCATATTCATTTCAATGTGTGTTGCATTCATCTAACCATTCATTTATAATTGCAGGAACAACAAAAATCATTCAGACACATTGCAACACATGATTTTGTTGTGGTCCCTTGGGCTACGTCCATAAATATATTTTTCTTTATTCATTCTTCATCAAATTTGTGTTGCGCACATTACATCATATGGTTTAAGAATGGTGAGGTTGACTAGTGTTGCACTAAGCTCCACATATTATGACATGACCCTCAATTATGTATCAACATTGATTCCATCTTAGCTCTGCAGCTCTAAAAATCTAGAGATTCCAAATCAAAAGGATTCTCTAAGTACTCTCCTTATGAAAAAAGTAATTGAAAGTATTATGATGATCTCCCTATATGCCTCATACAACCTCTATTTATACTACAAAATGTGTTAAAATCCTTACATTATGATTCCAAAACCCTAATTCTAGGTGGAATCCACTTGTCCACTTTCTAACTTCCTTCCACGCGGTTGGTATTTGTTCCAATTGTTTCTTGCACTAATCTTCCTTATTTCCTGGCGCGCTGTGCTTCCTTTTCCCTTTGTCACACTGGCCTTCCTTATTTTCTAGTGTGCAATGTTTCCTTTGGTCCATTATGCCTCGCTTATTGCACTTAAATCCCAAAATTTATTTCTCCAATAGGCCCCCAACACTAACCTGTAGCTCATCCCGATCCACTTAGGTTGTGTGTGCATTTTGCATTGATTTCTCCAACTCCTGAAGTTTCTTTGCTAATTCATCCACTTGATTCTTAGCATGTGTGATTTTCTCTATCAAGGTCTCCATGATCTGCATTGTGACATGTTTCTTTAGCACTTGTATGCCTTCTGTATGTGCCTACTCTAGTCTATATTTATATGTTTCCAATGTTGTTATCATTTTTTTTTCTTGCTCTCACAGGGGCTCCAACTGAGCTTGTCTTCTCTGTCATTCCTCCTATATTGTCTTTAATTTTTTCTGCATGTTTTTCATCTCCTGAGTGGCCCTCAATCTCAAGGGTATGGCCATTTTTTCTATTGTTTCTTCAAATTCTGAACTACAATGCTCAACTTTTATTCTTTTTGCTCCAACTGCTGGATGCTCTTGTCTTCTGCTAGAATTGTCCATATTTGTGTTGTCCTCTCGTAAAGTTTTTCTATTTCCTTGAATTTCAATGCAATAAGATCTACTTTTTCGGTGGCCTGCTTCTTCCTCTCAGATCTAACTTCTGGAGGTGTGGTTGGTGTTATCTTTCCAACCAATTCTACAATCTCTTGTTTGTATTCCTCCATTGTATGTGCTATATTCTTCAGTTTTTCTTCAGCGTTGATTTCTCCTATGAGTGAATTGTTTGGAATTATTTGGAAGACTTCTTCAAGTCTTCTCTCTAATATATCTACGTGAAGTTTGTCTTCCTCTCACTCCAGTCACACTTATGCAAGAACTGTCTCCAATACCTCTTTTTCTTACCTAACTGTCTCCAGACTTGTGGCATCCATCCTCACCTTGGATTGTACTTGTTGCGCATCACTTATTTGTAATTTATATAAGGCCTTTGCTGACCATATCCTTTCCAACACCAATTCCATATGTTCTATGTCCTTAAGTTGTTTCTGCTCCATTTCCTAATCAAGTTGCAACATGTCTTTGGTAATGCTAAATCTTTGGCTTGCCAATGCTATTAGCTGCACTGTCTCTTCCTCATTCTACATGGGATGTTCTTTTGTTGTTTTTTGTTGTGTTATGTCCTCATTTTTTGCCTTGTTCAATCATATATTCTATAATACGTGCCTAACCTCTGCAAGTTATTGCATTATCTTTTCTCTTTGTTTTTCTGCCTCATATTCTTCTCTGGTGTATTATTCTACTCTCTTCACAACTAGTTCTACATCATCTTTTTTTATGGTGTATTTTGAAACTTCTTTGTGCACTTTCATTTTCTTGAATGCTCCACCTATATGTACAAGCTTTCTCTTTGGTGGCATTAACTGTGTTGGCTCTATTGTTCCTAGGGTATATGGTATGTCTCCTCCTTCCTGTCCCTCCTACGTAGGGATGTTATCCTTCTTCTGTGTCGTGCCATTAGTAGGTTATGTTTGGTCCTTCTGTTGTGTGCCTGACTTGGGGTTAGTGTTGTTTTTTGTTTTTGCGCTCCCCCATGTTGACTTTGTGAACCCTACTTTTTCTCTTGTATTTGTTGTTGGGGTACTTTTCGTTTATGATGAGCCTGCTCCTGTTGATTGCTTGTCTTTTGTTGGATTCTTGTCCATGGTTGGTTGCTTATCATTTGGTTGTTCTATACGAACCTTCCATTCCTCCTTCCAATCCTTCATCGCTCATTGGACCTCTTATGTTGTGAAATAATACCTCATCTGTAGCCACTCCTTTGACAGATCCATTTTCACCTGAATCCACATATTATGTCGCGAGGATTTAAAGTTAGTTACTATTTTGTACTACTCCACCACCTCTGGTGGGATCCTCCAAGTCTCTGCCACCTTCTCCTAGATTTCTTCAAGGTATCTCTTGAATATGCTATTATTTTCCTATCTTTCTTATGTGACAGTGGTGTTCCACAATGATTCATATTGCACTGCGAGGCACCTTCCAATTCTCTGAAAAAACATGGTGTATTTGGACTGCTTCCAACCCACTAAAGAAATTAATATGATAAGCCATCAGTAGTGAAATTATGTTCCTACGTCCTGAGTGTCTCTACAATCATCCAAGAATAAGTTAAGTAGATATGGACTAACTGAAGATCGTTCCCTTCATGCACTGCCCGACTGCTGCTATGAAACATGCTGACACTTCCTCCTTGAGACACTTCCTAAGTAGTTTAAAGGCCATCAGTTTGGTTTCTAGTCATGTTGTTGGTTCACTGATCATGTTGATGATGACCCCCCTAGATCATTTCTCTGTCTTGTAGGTCTTCTCCATCTCTTTTTCCAAGGATTTCTCCTTGGTCCTGTTGTCTAGGTACTACACATGTGGCTCACCATTGGTGGGAAGACCAATTATCTGTGTTATCAAATCAACGTATATGGAAACTTGTGTATCTAACCACAAAATATCTCCATGCATGACTGTTAGTAACTTCTTGATGCAGTTATTTACTTCCTTTCCCCTACCAAAGTGTGGGATCTCCAATAGGTTCATGATGCCTATGTTGTATAACCCTTGTATCCACTGTTTAGGTTCCATTGTGGGGACTCCTATCACGTTGACCCCTCTTCTTTCTAAATATATTTGCTGCATGAAATCTAGGAATTTATTTGTGTCCCTAACATCATGGTCATAATAGAACATTTTTTCTAAGCATCCAAGTAATTCTGTGACAACTGTTTCCCATGTTGGTATGCATAGTAACATAATGGTTGCCTCCAGTTGCTTGTGTGGGGATCTTTGGACTGGTTGTTTTCATTTCCCCTTTACAAGCGTTCTTGAGGGTTCTAGTTCCTAATACATTCATTCTTCCTCCTCCTCTTCTCCAATATTCTATTTTTTCATGTTCTCTACTGCAGGTGTTTGTTCCTGATGTGTTGGTTCTATGCCAGCTTGATTCCTTGGCCCGCCGGACTCATTCCTTTCCTCATCCTCTTCCTCTGTGGGTGGAACTATTTCCTGCATCAGGTTTGTCTCTACTATTGTGTTTGGTGGATCAATCTGCATATGTTTTGTTTACTCCTCGACTAGTGTAGGGATCATAGGTTCTGGGGAAGGAATGGCCTCGACATCCACCATTCCCCCCTGTCTATGTAGGGTTTTTAACCTCCATTTCTATCTCCTATGATTTCCTGTTGTTGCTACAAGTTCTTCTTGACATATGGCTCGGTGCTCCAAATTTAGGTGGCACCATTGTGCTAAAATATAATTGGGTTTGCGTCTTAAATTTCACTGTCCGCCTGCTAAATTGCATGTATGTTCTTATTTTGCTCGAATTCACAATGTGTCTTGTCAAACCCTAATTTTGCTTCTAAAGTGTTGTCATAAATGCTCCAAATATTTCCATTCACACTTCATTAAGTATCATAATGTTCCAAAACTTACCGAGCATGATTCATAAATGTGTGTTTTGTGCTTTATTTTTCCAGTGACCGGTTTTTCGTTTCCCAATTGTTTCATCTTTCCAGTGCATTGTAATTTGATACTGTGTTACATCTCTAGCACACTGGTTCTTCCTTCTGTTATAGTTGTCCTTCCTGCAATATGATCATTTCTCATCGCTCTAACTTTCTTTCTATTGTGCACAATCATTCTCAACTATCTGTCTATCACTTATTCTTCTAACTACTTATTTTTGGATTTTTCTTCATTTTTCTATTTTTATCTTCTTTTTTCTTCTTTTAACTCCTAATATTTACAATATGTACAAGTCTACTGGCTTCATTGCAACTACTAAGGGTCAATGGGTTGACTTTCCCTATATAGTTTCAGTCAACTACCATTCTCCAGTACTTGAACTTCCTTTCCTGCTAAGTATTGTAGCTTCACATAACCTCCATCCATGACAAAATTGATATGATATGACCCTAGAGAATGCATTCTAAGCTTCCCTGGGTGCTGCAAATACTTACTTTCATAAAGGAGAACCAAATATCCCTTAAAATTCTTCTTCTTAATATTGTTTTCATCTCATTCTTTATCCTTTTCCTTTTGTACCTCTTGATGGAAACCTGCTATGATTCTTTCTTCTTCTAATTCCATCATCTGATCCAATCATTCTTGTGTTGTGCCCCTTTCTATCATATCTGTAATTGTTGCAATGTGTAGACTTGGTATCAAATAATCTAAAGGAGCTACTACTTCCTCTCCATATACCAACCTAAAGGGTGTCTACGCTATTAGCGTCTTACATGTAGTTATGTAATACTATAGTACTATTGATACCTTCAAATCCCAGTCATCCCTTTTTACATTGCAAATCTTTGTCAATGAATTCTCCAAAATCTTGTTAAAGGCTTTCACTATCCCATTTTATCGAGGATGATAAGGAGTTCTCTTCTAATGATGTATATTGAATTCTTCCAACATTTCCTCAATTGTAATGTTATTAAAGTGAGTCCCCTGATCACTCATCAATATCCTTGGACATCCAAAACTTGTCACCACTTGTTCAAATAAAAAGTGTGGCGCAGTCTCTACACTACAATCTTTTACTAGTGTTGTCTCAACCCATATTTTCAAGTATTATGTCGCTGCAATAATATATATGGCTCCTGGCAATCTAGATGGTGGATCAATTGGAACTACAAAATCTATTTCCCAGTTATCAAATACTTGAAAAGTAACCTGAGGTCTCAATGGAATCTCATCCCTCCTGGATGGCTTCCCAACTCTCTAACATACATCACACTTTTTATAATAGTCCTTTGAATCCTTGAGAATTTTTGGCCACCATAATCCTATGTGAAATACCTTCTTTTAGACATCTTTCCCTACGTAGTGTCCTCCAACAATCCATTCATGTGCCTCTACTAAATTGATAGGCCTTTCATGCTCCGTCACACATCTCCTTAAGATGTTATTTTCTCCAAGTTTGTATAAATGACCTACTATCAACTGATAATCTGTAACTTTGACCACCAATTTTTTCTTCTGCGCAGTAGTAAATTCTCTTGGTGCAAATCCCGTACTCAAAAACTCAATAATGTCAGCAAAATACTCATCAGTTATATGTACTAAAAACAATTGTGCATCTGGAAAGTTGTCTTCCAAGTTACTGGGTTCTTCTCCATTAGCTATCCTGGATAAGTGGTTTGGTCTTGCATTCAATCTTCCAGGATTCACCACTACTTCAAAATAAAATTATTGAAACAAAAGTAGCCATATGGATATCCTTCCCCCCAACACTGTCTTATTAACTAAGTATCTCAGAGAAGAATGATCTGTAAACATCTTAAAATGTTTCCCTAACAAGTAATGTATAGTTAATCCTTCCCTTTCTGTAGTGTTATAGTTCTGTTATGAATATAATAAATTTATGTTGGAAAATGATATAGGGTGATCTATATCACTTTCTCCCGATTGTGTCAATACTGCTCCTAATTCTATTGTTGATGTATCCACATGCACATGAAATTATTTTTCTCAACTTGGAAATACTAAAATTGGCACTGTTAGTAACAATTGTGGTATCAGGATTTCAAAGGGTAAGAGAGCCGAGACCTTTCGAGTCTCGAAAGACCGATGGGATCCTAGCCGTTGACCTTGGCAGGACACGTGTCAGACATCAGAAGGAGAGTCGGGATTTCAGTTCATCGGAGGATCGGAGTTTCTGGAGGCAGGGAACTCTTACATGAGTGAATCACGATGCGCGATTTCCCGACTGAATCAAAGCCGTCCGTTAGCTGAGGCACGTGGCGAGAGATCCTGCAGAGTTGGGGATCGGGTAGCTGAAAGTCCCATGCACATGACAACGAGAATCACGATATCTCAATACCCGATTTCCCGATGGAGCCACAGATCGTAGTGGAGGACAGGTGTCATAAGGACAATCCTTGTAGGGAAACAACACCAAGTGGCATCGGCATACCACAAGCTTGGAGGTTCATGGGTTAGAGCTGCAAAGATTTGCATACAGAATTGCAAGATCGCGAGAAGCGATATCTTGGCAATCATCGCAAGAGAAAGTGGGTTACAGGTGGCAGGCTGTCGCTAGTCCGAAGGATGCGTGCTCATGTCTTCATGAATGCCAAAACTCCGATGGAGGGTTTTAAGCTACAGTCACACAGAGACTGGTCACATGGATCTTGTTCTAGCTGATAGGGGCTAGCTCCTAGGAGGAGAAGCTCATCGCACATCGAGATATCAGAGATGCCAGAGGCAAGGAGTTCATGCATATTGAACTCGTGAACCCCGAAACCCCGAAACCTCACCTCATACCTCCATCGCCTATCCCTGGCCACCACGTCCCATCCCCGTAGCATGCCAAATCACCCCTGCCTGATCATCGTCCATTCACCACTCCATGTCAAGTCCTCCAGTCTCCATAACAGCCTCCACGTCCACTCGCTAGTCCTACCATGATTTCTCCAAACAAGATCCAAATGGCAGAATATGAAGGTTTCCATGTCCTGTAGGTACAGAGTCGGTCGAGGCCTTCCCCGATCCCAATGAATCAGTTATTGCAGCAGTTGATGGTGGTTGGACATCGTTTCCACCATAAATGAAAAGTCCAGAAATGACTGTAAGTTGGTCATTTCATTCACAGGTCCTTTGGAACACGATTGCGTCTGACTGAAGTCCACGAACGTCCAGAGACTGCAGGTGCAGTGAACACGCAGGGGTAATGCCATCAATGCAATGTCTCGAATTGGCTTCTATGGGTTTTGCTCTAAGTATTTAGAGGAGATTTCTCACATTTTGCAAGGATCGATGGTTGAGCTGAGCTCCCGGTTGTAAAGTTTTAATGAAGCATTGTTACTCTGGTTATGTATGAACTTTGGAGACTTCTTTCCTTATGAATGCCATTTTCTTTCATACCTTTGTTTACACTGTGTTAGAGCAGCTCAGAATTGGAGGATCCAGTCGAGCTGTAACTATTATAGGATGATGTTGTAATGGATCACTGTAGTAGTTACGGAGCCTCTTATTAGTTCCTGTGATTTCTTTAATGTTGAGTGACTTGGAATTGGAGGATCCAGTCAAGTCCCCTTTCAGCTTCTTGAGACCCCGAACCCAGAATATCTTGCATTCAGAGTCTTTCTTCTGCAAACTGTTGTAAGTCGATTGCCCAAAGTAGTTTGTTCACCCTTCTTACAAAGTCTTCCACCTGGTCACCTTTTAATCAACCCACTGGCTAAAGTTAGGATTCCAGACCTCCTTTGTTCTTTATGTACCAGATCCAGTCCCTGAGTTAGAATGATATCTCCTCGATTCTTTATCTCCATTCGGTCACCCCTTTATAAAAAAATCGTGACATTAAACTGATGGGTGTCGGGCTCTGCTCCTGCAAGCAATCCAGTTGTGACTTCCGATGCTAACATTTCTGGCACCGTTGTCGGGGACGGAATTGAAGATTTTCCCTGGGTAGAACGACATTGAGCCTCTAAATCCAAAGGTGCATAGGATTATCAAAGCCGTTTAGATTGCTAAGTTTTCACCTAGTGACTCCATTGTGACGACTCCGCTGGGGAGAAACTGCTCTGTTAATTGTGGCTTTCAGAGGCAGACATACGCGGTCTCATCCACAACTACCTCTAGCTATGCCTGAAACAAATCCAGAGGCGGTGCTCAGAAACGGAAAGGCCTCCGAAGAAGAAGAGTCCCTCACCGAACCAGGTAATCCACCATATCCTTCTGTTGGAGCTCCTTTTTCTCCTCCTCAGTTATTTGATAGGTCTGTCTCTGCAGTTTCCCGTTCCTTAAATTTTGGGAGTGTTCCTGTTGAGTTTTCCTCTCCTGGTCTGGGACCAGAGGGACAAGACTTTGTCACTCCCCTCTCCCCTGAAGCTATACCTTGGAGTAGACCCAGGGCCGCAGAAGATTTCCCCACTCTTGCATAAGGAGGAGCACCTACTGACTTGAGCTCGGTAGCCTGTTCCTTGAATCGCCTCTTGTTTCCCACCCCACTCCGAGATTTATTCCCGCTAGCCCCTTCATGAACTCCTTCTCCTCCGAGTTATCCTCCGCCTAACATCCCTATGGCTGGTGCTAATCCCCCTCTGAATAGAATGGACGCCATAGTCGCTGCCAGATACGCTCCCTTAGTTCTTCCCCATCCCATGAATCCTCTCCTTGCTGGAGATTACCTGAAATACATGCCCAAGTTCACTGGGGAAGGAGACATAACTGTCGAAGAGAACCTGGCTGCTTTCTACAGTTATGCAGACATTCTCAATATTGAAAATGAAGATGTCTGGAAGAGAGTTTTTGTCCAGAGCCTGGATGGTGAAGTGAGGAAGTGGTTTAGAGGATTGGCCCCAGGATCTATTACTGGGATTGAGGCTCTAGATAGTGCTTTCCTGAGGCAGTGGGGAGATAGGAAGGATTTCATGTATTACATGACTGAGTTTGGGTCTCTGAAGAAGATGGGAGAGTCAGTCTCTGATTTCTCCAAAAGATTCAATAAAATGTATAATAAGATTCCTGCAGAGATAAAGCCCTCAGACGCCTCTGCCCAAATTTCCTATGCTGGTGCATTTGACCCTGATTTCTTCCTTTTGTTGAGAGAAAGAAGAGCCTCCTCCTTAGCCCAAATGCAAGATGCAGCCATAGAAGTGGAATCCAATGTATTAGCAACTGATAGACTGAGGAACAAGGCCGACGCAGACAGAAGAAAAGGAAGGTCAGAAGCCTCAACTTCTGGATCATTGGTGCCTCACCCTCAAGTGGATGAACTGACCAAGATGGTGAAGTCTCTGACTATAGAGATGGAGAGGATGAGAATGGAAGGGAGGTAGGCATATAAAGGCCCTCAGATCGCTGAAAACAAGGGAGGTTTCAGGAGGCCAAATAATTTTACTCCCCCGAATGTGCAGAAAGAGAAGGGAAGAGACAGAGAAGACCAGAAGATTCAGGCCCCTTTTCAAAACAATTTTGTGACCGAGGGGGGAGAAATAGAATCAGAGGAGCTTGATCTTGAAATCTACTACGTTGGAAACACTCCTCCTTTTCCTCATCTCACTCAATCTGCATACGAGGAGTCTCTCATGGACAGCCAGCTGAATGAGCTAAGCAAGGGAGACAAGGCTAGTGGCGGCCGAGGTAGGTACAACCTAAGGTCTGATAAAAAGACAGCAGCGCCTGATATTCCTAAGCAGTCCATTAGAGCAGAGAGTCCTGATAATGAAGTAGAAAATGTTCATAGAGGTAAGGAAGCTCAACCCCCCTCTCCCATTGTCCATAATCATGTTCCTGAAATAAAAGAAATTCCAAAGCCTACATCTTATTTTAACTTTGAGCATGAGACTCAAAAGATCAGAATCCCTGTGCCCCTCATTGAGCTGATTAAACATGACGAATTCAAAAAATGCTTCTCTGAGCTTTTATGGTCTGAAGCCTCATGCCTTCCCTTAGACTCCATAAACCTCCAAGACGAAAAGACAACAGTTGTCCTAGGTCCCATGGTAGAAGATAGAGATGACTCATCCCCTCCCTTCTACACCTCCTTGAACATACATGACAAAGTGTTGCACAACTTCTTGATGGATTCAGGGGCCTCTCACAACCTCATGCCAAAAACTGTCATGGAAGAGTTGGGACTAGAAGTTACCAGAGCATATCATGACCTCTATTCCTTTGATTCCAGGAGAGTTCAGTGTCTGGGAGTTATTAAAGACCTAGTTGTAACCTTGTTTCAATTGCCTATGAAAGGTGTGGTCATGGATATCATAGTAGCTGATGTCCCCCCCAAGTTCGCTATGTTGTTATCAAGATCTTGGATAAAAAGACTAAGGGGAACCTTGCAGATGGACCTCACATATGCTACTATCCCAGTGTTCGGAGGAGAACATAGAAGGCTATATAGAGAAGCCCAGTTGGCCTATATAATCAGTGATGAAGATAACCCCACCAATCATCCCATCTTTTCCTTGGACACTGATTTAGGCTCCAGTTTACTGCAGCTCACCCATGCCCTAGAGCCGCCTCTGAGACTCAGAAAACAACCCACTGTTTCCCATGAAGTTCCTCTCTCCATCACCCCAATCTGGAAAATGTTTTTTGATGGAGCCTGTTCCCGAGAAGGCACTGGAGCTGGAGTAATTTTTGTGTCACCTGCTCAGGAAACCATATCTCTGTCATACAAATTAGAATTTGAAGCCACCAATAATGTGGCAGAGTATGAGGCTCTTGTTTTGGGACTAAGAGCTGCGAGGGAAATGGGAATTCAGGAAGTAGCAGTGTTCGGTGATGCAGAGTTGGTGGTTCAACAGATCAGGAACGTTTATCAGGCTAAGCATCCTCGGCTCAGAAGCTACAGAAATGAGGTATGGGACCTAGTTGACAGTTTCTTCTCAGCATTTAACATTTCATTCATCCCAAGAGAGGAGAACACAATGGAAGATTCCTTGGCTACATCGGCTAGCAATTTCAAAGTACCCTTGCCACCCAAATTCAGATATGATGTAGAGGTAAAATACAGGCCCTCCATACCTGACAACGTCAAACATTGGAAGGTATTCGAGGATGATCTCGAGGTCAAGAGGTTCTTGGAGACTGTTGAGGAATTTTCAGAAATGCACATTGACCAAGATGTCGTCTCAGAGGAAGAGTTCGATGGGGGTAATTTTCTGAATAAGATTGCAGGGCGTGACATTGTACAGCTGCCCAGCAACCACATTCCCAGAGGACTGGTTCCTTTGGAAATACTTTTTGATGACAATGAAGTATCGTTAAAAATAAAAGTCTCGGAGGAGGACGCTGGTACTACTCAGTGCAACATTGGGACCGAGAATGAGCCCCAGTTTGTCAAATTGTCAAGAAGTCTGACAGAGGAGAAGAGGTACGAATACATTAGACTTTTGAGGGAATTTGCTGATGTGTTTGCCTGGACCTACGAAGACCTCAAAACATATGACATCTCTGTCATCGATCATAAAATCCCATTAAAATAAGATGCAAAGACATTCAGGAAGAAGCTGAGACAAATCAATCCTATGCTGCTGCCTATCATGGAGAGGGAAGTGAAGAAGTTGCTTCAAGCTCAGATCATTGTACCACTGAGATATTCAGAGTGGGTGGCCAACTTGGTCCCAGTGAGGAAAAAGAGTGGAGAAATACGGCTCTGCGTAGACTTCAAAAACCTGAACAGGAGCTCACGGAAGGATAACTACCCCTTGCCAAAGATGGAACATATACTGCAGAGGGTGACAGGAGCTTCCAGGATGTCCATGATTGATGGTTTCTCTGGCTACAATCAGGTCTCTATTCTGCCTGAGGACAGGGAAAAGACAGCATTCACCACTCCATGGGGCACATTCATGTATGCCAAGATACCATTTGGACTTATGAATGCAGGGGCGACATTCTAGCGTGCCATGGGCATAGCTTTCATTGGGGAAAAGGATAAATTTGTGGTCATTTATTGGATGACATCACAGTGTTTTCAAAATCTGACAAAGAGCATTGTTGCCATCTCAGGAAAGTTTACCTGAAATGCAGAAAGTTTGGCATTTCATTAAACCCCAAAAAATCTCTATTCTCCATGAAGGAGGGAAAGTTACTAGGCCACATAGTATCAGTAGAAGGAGTCAGGATTGATCCCAGTAGAGTTGAGGCGATACAAGCCTTATCAATCCCGAGGTCTAGGAAGGAGGTCCAATATTTCCTCGGTAAAATTAATTTCCTAAGGAGGTTTGTGCCTAACTTTGCTGAGGAGGTAAAGCTTATAACAACCATGTTAAAGAAAGAGAATGAAGTAAGGTGGACCCCTCAATCGCGGCATTCCTTTGAACAAATAAAGAAAGCCCTGACTGAAGCTTCTGTGCTTATCAATCCCGACTACTCGAAGGATTTCCTTGTTTTCTCCTTTGCCTCACCTGACACATTAGTTGTTGTTCTATTACAGGCAAATGACAGTGGGTTAGAATAGCCTATTGCTTACTTCAATCGAGCATTGAGGGATACCGAAGTCAGGTATGACACTATGGAGAAGCAAGCTTATGCTCTAGTGAAAGCTCTCAAAGATTTTAGAGCCTACATCCTGCAGTCAAGGATCATCGCCTATGTCCCCTCGGCTACTGTTAAAGATATTCTTATTCAGCCTGACATAGACGGGAGAAGGAGTAAATGGATAGCCAAAATCCTAGAGTTCGACCTGGAAATAAGGCCCACCAAATTGATCAAAGGGAAAGGTTTAGCCAAGCTGCTAGCTGAAGAAAATTGCCAAGCTTTGGGGATAAGTTTCATCAACGAATGCTCAGGTATTCAGCAGGATCGGCTATCTGACATAGATCATCAAAAGGAGCCCCCATTGGCTCAATGTCCTTGGTATAAGGATGTCATATACTTTTTGCAGGAGATGCGGCCTCCAGACGGCCTGCAAAGAAGCAAAGCCAAAGCTCTAAATCTCAAAGCAGTCAGGTACTACTTGATCGATCAAGTGTTATATTGGAAAGACCCCCTGGGGGTGCTTTTAAAATGCATAAGTCCACCAGAGGTCGAGATGATCGTGACTGAATTTCACAGCGGCTTGTGTGGAGGGCACTATTTCTGGAGAGCCACAACCCACAAAATCCTCAGGGTTGGGTACTACTAGCCTACCGTGTGCACTGATGTTTGAAAAAGGGTCAGAGCCTGCATCAAATGTCAAAAATTTGCAGGAAAGCATCATCTCAGGTCTCTGTCGTTAAATCTGGTGGTGGTTTTAGGGTCTTTTCAGCAGTGGGGCCTAGATTTCATTGGAGAAATTCACCCTGCTTCCAGTGGGAAACATAGGTGGATCCTAACTACTACAGATTTATTTACCAAGTGGATTGAAGCTATTCCCACCAGCAGTGCTTCCGACAAGGTAATCATCGGATTCTTAGAGGACCTCATCATACGGTTCGACTGTCCAAATAAGATTGTCACCGATAATACAGCCGCTTTCGGGTCTGAGCCATTAGCCAGGTTCTGTGAGTAGTTCGGGATTAAGCTAATTCACTCCACCCCATATTATCCACAGGGCAATGGTTTAGCAGAGTCCTCCAACAAAAGTTTAATAAGAATCATCAAAAGGTTGTTAGAAGACAACCAAAGGGCTTGGAACTCGAAGCTTAAATTTGCCCCATGGGCTGATCGGGTGACTACAAAGAGAGCTACAGGCCTCTCCCCTTTCCAGTTAGTCTATGGAGTTGAATTTGTCTTCCCTTCTCAGCTAGCCATCCCTGTAGCGAAATTCCTCCAAGACCATCAGGAGGAGCTTGATGACATGATCAAAATGATTCATCAACTAGTAGAGGTCCAACAGGCTAGGGAGCAGACAGTGGGCAGGATTCAGGACCATCAGCAAAAGATCAAGCAAATCTTCGATAAGAAGGCCAAGAAGGGGCGGTTCCAGGTAGGAGACCTGGTACTAAAATGGGATGCTCCTAAACAAGATAAGGGCAAACACAACAAGTTTGAATCCCTGTGGATTGGGCCTTTTAGAATCTTCGAGGTTTTCTCAAACAACACATACAGGTTGCGAGATTTGGAAGGCGAAGAAGTTTTCAGCGGCCCAGTAAATGGGTATTTCCTGAAAAAATGTTTTGTTTGAGTCTCAGATGACTCTTTGTTTGTAAATACTGTCCTTTGTTTCTTAGCTCGTTTTCATTTTTATTTTTGCGGCCTAATAAAGACTCCATAGTCCAACGGAAAGGTGACTGGAACTGCAGAAGGAGTTCTTAGAGCATCGCAGGGACGACTCTATCCCCCATGGAGCCTAATGTTAGTAAAAATTGTGGTATCGGGATTTCAAAGGGTAAGAGAGCCGAGACCTTTCAAGTCTCGAAATACCGATGGGATCCTAGCCGTTGACCTTGGCAGGACACGCGTTAGACATCAGAAAGAGAGTCGGGATTTCAGTTCATCGAAGGATCGGAGTTTCTGGAGGTAGGGAACTCTTACATGAGTGAATTGCGCGATTGCCCGACTGAATCAGAGCCATCCGTTAGCTGAGACACGTGGCGAGAGATCCTACAGAGTCGGGGATCGGGGAGCTGAAAGTCCCATGCACATGACAGCGGGAATCACGATATCCTGATACCCGATTTCCCGACGGAGCCACAGATCGTAGTAGAGGACAGGTGTAAGAAGGAAAATCCTTGTAGGGAAACAACACCAAGTGGTATCGGCATATTGCAAGATCGGAGGTTCGTGGGTTAGAGCTGCAAATATTTGCATACAGAATTGCGAGATCGCGAGAAGCGATATCTTGGCAATCGCCGCAAGAGAAAGTGGGTTACAGGTGGCAAGTTGTCGCTAGTCTAGAGGATGCATGCTCATTTCTTCGTGAATGTCGAAACTCCGATGGAGGGTTTTAAGCTACAGTCACATGGAGACTGGCCACATGGATCTTGTTCTAGCCGATAGGGGCTAGCTCCTAGGAGGAGGAGCTCATCGCACATCGGGATATCGAAGATCCCGGAGGCAAGGAGTTCGTGCATCTTGAACTCGCAAACCCCGAAACCTTGAAACCTCACCTCATACCTCCATTTCCTATCCCTGGCTACCACGTCCCATTCCCGTAGCATGCCAAATCACCCCTGCCTGATCATCGTCCATTCACCACTCCATGTCAAGTCCTCCAGTCTCCATAACGGCCTCCATGTCCACTCGCTAGTCCTACCATGATTTCTCCAAACAAGATCCAAATGGCAGAATATGAAGGTTTCCATGTCCTGTAGGTACAGAGTCGGCCGAGGCCTTCCCCGATCCCAATGAATCAGTTATTGTTGTAGTTGATGGTGGTTGGACATCGTTTGCACCATAAATGGAAAGTCTAGAAATGACTGTAAACTGGTCATTTCATTCACAGGTCCTTCGGAACGCGATTGCATCTGACTGAATTCCACGAACGTCCAGAGACTGCAGGTGCAGTGAACATGCAGGCGTAATGCCATCAATGCAATGTCTCGAATTGGCTTCTATGGGTTTTTCTCTAAGTATTTAGAGGATATTTCTCACATTTTGCAAGGATCGATGGTTGAGCTGAGCTCCCGGTTGTAAAGTTTTAATGAAGCATTGTTTCTTTGGTTATGTATGAACTTTGGAGACTTCTTGCCTTATGAATGCCATTTTCTTTCATACCTTTGTTTACACTGTGTTAGAGCAGCTCGGAATTGGAGGATCCAGTCGAGCTGTAACTATTATAGGATGATGTTGTAATGGATCACTATAGTAGTTACAGAGCCTCTTATCAGTTCATGTGATTTCTTTAACGCTGAGTGACTTGGAATTGGAGGATCCAGTCAAGTCCCCTTTCAGATTCTTGAGACCCTGAACCAAGAAGATCTTGCGTTCAGAGTCTTTCTTCTGCAAACTGTTGTAAGCCAGTTGCCCAAAGCCGTTTGTTCACCCTTCTTACAAAGTCTTCCACCTGGTCACCTTTTAATCAACCCACTGGCTGAAGTTAGGATTCCATACCTCCTTTGTTCTTTATGTACCGGACCCAGTCCCTGAGTTAGAATGATATCTCCTCGAGTCTTTATCTCCATTCGGTCACCCCTTTATAAACAAATCGTGACATTAAACTGATGGGTGTCGGGCTCTGCTCCTGCAAGCAATCCAGGAGTGACTTCCCATGCTAACAGGCACAATAATCATCTTCTCTTTCAAAATATCCAAACTATGTTGGAATTCATCATTCCACTAATACTTAGTGTCTTTCTTCAACAACTTCTCCATTGGTGCAGTAATATGTGCATATCCCCTTATGATCAACTTCCTGTAATATCTTTTATGACCAAGTGAACTCTTCATCTGGCGCACTAATTTTAGTGGTGCTAAATTAACTATGACAACAATTTTAGCAGGATCAACCAATAGACCCCGTTTACACACCACATGCCCTAAAAAAATACCAAAATGTGCACTGAAAATACATTTCTTAATATTCAATGAGATCTGACACTGTCTACATCTGTCTAACATCATCCTTAATACTTGAACATTATCCTTCAATAAAATAAGCATTGTCCAATCATCCAAGTAAACCTCCAAAAACATATGAATGAAGTCCTTAAAAGTTGTTGCTACTACCCTTGAAAAAATGGTTGGTGCATTCTTCAACCCAAATGCCAAACTATATACTGAAATGATCCCCATTCTTTCACAAATGTTTTCTTATTTCTATATTTTGGTGCTATCCTAATCTGATGGTATCTTGAAAACCCATATGTGAATGAATAAGTTTATTTCCCCCCTGCATTCTCCAAAACTTTGTCTGTAAATGGGGTATGAAAAGGATCATGTAGGAAATCATCATTCAATTTTATCATATCTACACAAATCATGATCCCTCCTTGATTATTTTCCTGCACTACTATGGGACTGATCCATTCTGATTCTTCACAGGTTCTATGACACCAACTTCTAAGATCTTGTCAATTTCTACCTTCACTTTCTCTTTGTATATTGGATTCAATATGTAAGGTCTTTTTATGATGGGTCTAGCTTCTGGATTTAAAGGGATCTTCATCTCTTCTAATTCCCCTGCTAATCCCTTCATTTCTGAAAATGTTGCTAAGAATAAGTCACTGTATTCGTGCAGTAAGTATGTGATCCTTCCTACTGTCTGATTATCCCAATAATCTCCAATACTTTCCATCTTTGGATTTTATGCAGTTCCAATGTTTAGCTTCTTGATCTTTAATGGTGCAACATAATATTTTGAATCTATCTTGGAACCCTCTACTTCCCTTTCACCTTCAACGTTTGGGATCTCGATATTGTGTGGGTTCTATTTTGTTGGATATTCTTCTTCTGCGACATGATAACATGGTAATAGTTGTATGAAAGTCTATCTATGATGGTTCTAATATGTTGGGACTATTTCAAATTTTGGTTCCTCAAATATTATGTCTCTTACCACCTTCAATGCTATATCTATTTCTGGACTTTCATGTTCAAAGGAAAATGTAACCACAAAATTCTATTGCATTTCTTCCCAATTAGCAGTTTCTTTGTGTTTTTCCTGTTATGTGTACTAGTTCTTCAAAATGCCTTCTAATGTGTGAATAAAATGGTGTGGCCATTATCCTGGTGGTACTAATCTGCATTGAACCATGCACCTATCTACATGTTCTCTAGGTTGTCCAAATCCATCATATTTCTCCAAAGCTATTTTCTCCTATTTTGCGCCAAATCTAATGCACAATAACCTCTTGCACTAAAACCAGTTATTGATCTTATTCTTATGTGTAACCCACCATCTTCTAGGTGTAGCTTTCAAAGAAATATCTAATGCTGGTAATCTTTGATTTTCCATAACTTATACCTCAAACTTCATTAAAAATTCTTTTGAGTCATTCAAACCATAAAAAGTAGGAGGTTCTCTTACCTATGTACACGTGCACGTCATTCTGGCGCATCTCCTGGTAGATAATTCATGTATTCATTGATGCCAGTTTTCCAGTCCTATGTCAGATTCTGAAGCACAAGAACTAATACTCCTCCAATTGAACATTCCATCTGCAGTTGGGTTGATATAATATTGTTCACACGTGGTAGTTCTATACAACTGATTCACATCATCTGTAATAATGTCTATTGCAAGTTCCATATACCTTCCTCCTTCTGAGGGATCCAAAGGTGCAATAACTCTGTATTCTCTAGATTCAAAGATCATCTTCCTTGTCTTCAAATTGATAATATTATAGTTATCAAAATCCCAATACAGACCCAACAAAGCTATATATGGAGCATTATTATCTATTATGTCAATGAATTCAATGATCCAATTGGATATTGGTGTCCACCCACCTGTTTCAAATTCCAACTAGCTCATCTGGACAATTTTTAGTTCAACATGTTTCTCTGTAATGGGAACATTTCATTGTAATTGTGGGTTTTCACTTACAGGGTTGTGATGAAGCCCTAAAAGAATCCAAGTGGATATTGGTGGGCTCCCACCTATTCCAACTGACTTATTTTGGAATTTTTCATGTCAGTACATCTTTTTGTACTTCAAGGGCCATTTTTCGGCTCTACACAGTTTTTTCTGGGCTTGACACTGTCAAACTATAGAATGAGTCATATTTTTATGAAATAATTCATATTTCTCGAAAATACCTTTCCAACAAGCTATCACATGCCTAAAACAGATATCATATGCAAAAGTTACAACCCTGGCAAGTTAATGTACTAACTTACCCCAACGGGGCCTGCATGACTTTTGGTGCTTCATCTCCTAGGGTTAGGTTTTTGAATGTCTAGGGTTTTGGCATTCATGTTTATCATAAAAAGTACTTCAAATCCTCATTGTAATCATCTTCTTGTGAATTAGCATAACCGTCACATCTCTTCTCAGAGATAAGGTTTCCACCATTCTAGCGAGTCTTGCACTCTGTATTTTTACAGTCTCTGTACATTTATTTCATTAATAGAAATCATGTATTGTTGTACTTCTCTGTTTCTGGAAATTTGAATTTGTATTTCATTGTAATATCTCTTCTTTCACTTCATTCTAAAAATAATTCAAATCAGTGGTATCAAATCAGGCTGCTCTTGATCATTTTTCAGTGCAGGTCCCTGACGAGGTCAAAGTGTAGCATGTTGGGTTTCAATCTTTTCTCTCTTGAGGATAATCACTCTTGCATGCCCAAGAAACCTTCTATGATAGTAGAAAATAAAAATGGAAGAGAAAAAGATTATATTAACCTGTTTCTTGAGCAAGATGTCACGTGACAAAGGGACGCAATGATGGAGAATTTTTCCCACATCCTTCAACGCCTACCAATAGAAACATGCACATATTCATCAAGCAATCACTTTGGAAGAACCTCTCCCTTCAAGGTACAAGTTAATTTTGATCATATTCCTATATTTGAAGGTTATATAGATGTGGATTCCTTATAAAAATGGTTGAATCAGCTAGAAGGTTATTTCTCTCTTCATAATTTTTTCGATAGGGAAAAGATCACCTTCGCACTCCTCAAGGCTCTCCCCCATGTCAAACATTGGTGGGAAACTTATAGGGATAAAAATTTTCTTTAATTTTCACTATGCTAGGCTCAAGAATGAGGTTTATTTAAATTTTATCATTTAATTTAACCATAAAGAAATGCAGCTACACCATTCACAATTGTTGCAATGACCAAGATCACAAGAAGAAATATCGTGCACAAGAACATGAGAAATATCATAGAAAACCCTTCTCAACAAGGGAAGAAAACCCAACAATCCTTTGTTATATTCTCAAGAGAAATACCTCCCACACCATATACATAGCACACAAAAGGGTGATCTCCAAAAACCAAGAAGATAGCACCCAACAAAGGTGCGCACTTCATCCCTAGAAGATGTTCTTGTTGAAATTCCAAAATTGCATGTGTGTTGTGTGTTTTCTCAATGGGGAAATTACCTTTATTTATACTAGAATAGACATACCAAAAGTGGTGTATATTTCCACAACATGGTCAACCTCAATAACTTAGAATATAATTAATAATTACAATATTAATTATCTTTTACATTAATTATGTTTCACTTTATGGTGGAACCGACCTGTACCCTTTACATCACAATTAGGGTTACAGGTAAATATTACTCTTAGACAATATAGCAAGGGATATCACACACACAATAGTGCTCATCCGCTAAGGGCACGCCCACCTGTGCTCAACCACATGGACTTCCTACTCAACAGATCTCTATCTCACTGAGTCTCACAGGAGAATCATTTGGAGTACCACATCGTCTCAAATATATACACAGAGGAGAATGATACACCCATCACATGGGAACCTTCAGCACTGATAGAGGTACACATCGTTTCATCTCAAATGACACACCCATATCATGGGCATCCTCACCCCACACAGGGGCATACACATCATTTCATCTCAAACGACACACCAATATCATGGGAATCCTCACCCCACACAAGGAAACATAACATTCCATCTCAGTTTGAGAGAGGACTGACACACCCATCACATGGGCACACCCAACTCATGGGCTCTCTCATAGGTCATATCACTCAGTCTTAGAGAAGAACGTGTCCTGGAGGATGTCTCATGAAGTTGTAATCATCAACACTCCCTCTGAGCTAGGGAGGAATTCTCCACCAGGCCAAGTCTCTCACGAAAGTACTCAAACTTCCTCTTGGCAAGTGGTTTGGTGAAGATATCTGCAATCTTCTCATGTGTAGGAAGGTACTTCACATGTACTTATTTCCTCTACACCATGTTTGTGATATAATGATATTTTATCTCAATGTGTTTCGATCTATCGTGAAACATAGGTTTCTCAAAGAGCTTCACACAACTCTATTTATCACAATGAATAATGGTAGGATCCATCTCATGATCAAATAAATATGCCAGGATCTTGCGAAGCCACACTAATTTGTGGACTACCACACTCAATGTTATATACTTTGTTTCTGTGGTACTCAAGACCACAGAGCTTTGTTTCCTGCTGCACTAGGAAACCATGGCAGACCCGAAGGTAGAAAAACAACTAGATGTGCACTTTCATTCCACTACGCTCCCTGCCCAATCTGGATCGACATATCCCTACTAAATCATGTCTACACTGGAGGTATATATCAACCCATACTCAACTTTTCTACATAAGTATCTCAACACATGCTTCACTACTATCCAGTGATTCTGTCTCGGCTGACTTGTGAATATCGAATCCCTTTGGATGCAAATATCACTAGCAACTTCCACCAGTTGCATGATTGATATTATAGATCTACTTGGAAGTAACTACAGAATTCCCTTATAGTCTCGGAACAAATATCCTACACATCATTCTTCATGATGGACTGATATTCTTCTTTCATGGAATCTTTCCATACCTGCTCGCCTGCTGCTTCTCCATGACAAGAAGGATCGGTATCAATGATGTGGCTCATGGATGAAAGGTAGCTCAAAAATATCTTTAGTCTCTTGCTTTAACAGAATGTGCCTCGAGGAGATGCATGTCCCTTCGCCTCGTTCAGAGTTTGTTGATCCTAAGCATTCCTTTTATGGACTACTACAATGTCTCTGGGGACAGTAACTGGAGTAACTAGATCAATTGGATCAACTGGATCAATGGTTGTCTCCCTATGAACTGTCGAAGGGGGAGAATATATTGTGTCTCTTTCAATCTCCATCTAAGATTCTTTGTATCTTTGAAAGGCTATCTCTTCTTCAAAGATAACATCTTTTCTCACTTCAATCTGTCTCTAACCAAGGATGTAGATTCGATATGCCTTCGAAGATTCACTGTATCCCAAAAATGTACCTTTCCTTCCTGGAGGGTCTAGCTTGGTCCTCTTTTTCTTTGGGTACATGAAAATATACTGGACACACAAATATTCTGAAGTGTCCAATCTCAAGCTTCACTCCGGTGAAGGCTTCTTCGGGAGTTGTGTCCAATCCCCTGTCCTCTGCGGAGTAGGGTTTTTGAGGCTTTGTGCATGTAACTAATTGAGGAAGCTAATAAAGAAGACAAAGAGTTTGTGGACGTAGCCCCAGGGTGGGGGTGAAACACGTACATGTTGTGTTGCTCTAATTTGTGCGATGTATTGATGTGTTTATGTGTTCACTTGCTTAGTGCTTTAATATAGATGAATGGTAGATAGATATGTTAATGCTATGTGCTTAATAGTATGGATCTGACCTATGTGGATATGCTTAGTGATTAAATACCTTAGATCTGAATGAATAATGTGATACTCTATAATTAGGGTTTAACCGCGCTATAACTGGGACTGGATATTGTTGAATGTTAACTACTGAGTGCTCTGTTAAGTGTTATAGTCACAGATATGTGTCCCATCTAAGGTTGCAGATATCTGAGTCATGCAACCACCCTTGCCTCTACCTCAGGTGAGACTTCATCTGCTTCGTAGGTGTTGCAGAAAGGATAATTAGTTAGGGTTTTGTTGGTGCGCTGTTATAGCATTGAACCCTGGGTCTTCCCCTGTGCCAACAAATGGTTCTATTGTTGGGACCTGAAATTGTGATTGATGGGAACTGAGGAAAAATAATCCTTGTGCAAAGATCTGACCTAAAATTGTGAAAGCTCTGTGTGTATATCTGCTGCTCAAGTACACAGTATTCTACTCGATCTGTGAAGCTCTGTGCTAAGAAAAGAAGTCCGATCTGAAGAAAATAGGTAAGATTTGAACACTTTGTGCTCTGATAGAGGTAAGAATAGTGAAAAGTTTTAGATTTGGAAGCTTTGTGCTCTGCTGAAGATAATATTAGTGGAAAATTGTGTTTCTAAAGTATGGATCTAGGTATGTTTGATAAGATTTTTCCTAGATTGAAAACTAGGGCACTAATAGAAGAAAGAAGATTTGATATGAGTAGATCTAATAAGAATAGTCAAAGATATGTTATACCTATGCATAGAGAGAATGTTTGGAGTAACAAATGGATGCAGGATCCTAGAAATAATTTTTTGTAGGTTAGCTACCATGATCCTAGCGCGCAGTACAAGAGAGGTTGGGGATAATTTAAGAGAAAGAGAGGATTAGCTCTTTGTTACAGTTGCAGAAAACTAGGACATCTTGCTAAGTAATGCCCTGGAAGAAGACCTAGTTGCCTCTGTTGCAAAGCTATTGACCATGAAGTTTTGGATTTCCCTAGAATTATTGCTAAGGTTGAGAGGATGAATATGAACCAAGAAAACCCTAAGGCAGATCCAGAAATTGAGATTATGACAAAACCCCAGAAAGAATCAGAGAAAGTATTGATATAGATGAAAGAAACCCTGAATGACCACCGACATATTATCTTATGAGAGATCTTCAAAGACAAAGAATGCATAGAAGAAAGAATAGGAGACTTTGACATTGACTATGTTCTAGATGAAGAAACATGGGTAAATATTATGACAGAAAGAACTTGGGAAATTCTACAAAATCCTGCTATGATTCCTTCATTGGGAGGAATAGGGTTATTTGGAGGAAAGTTGATAAACCTATGTGGAAAGATCACCCAGATATCTATGAATGCCAACGGAACTTTGACAAAGGAATAATTTGAAGTTGTTAAATTTATTGAGAACATCGCTCCATTTGCTATGTTACTAGGAAAACCTTGGATTGAAGGAGATCGGGCCAGAAGAAAAGAAGAAGAAATCTTAGAGCAAAAGAAGAAAGAGATAAAATATTTCATGACTAGGAGTATCACACACTTGATTGAAGAACAACAGAACCAAGCAAAGTTATTTCAAACAAGATACTTGGATGTCGAAGTGGAAAGAACACAAGAAGGTTTGCAGAAGACTGAAGTACCTATTCCAGATACAGATGAAGTATTAAACCTAATTTCTAGGAAAAAATATCACCAGCGTAAAGTTACTCTACCAAAAGAAGATAAGAATTAAAATGGAAAAAGGAATATTGAGACAAATCTCACTTGAAAGTAGGCTAGAAAACCAAGTAAGAAGAGAGCTAAAATCGAAACGTTACAGAAGGTTCCATAGAGTACTTAGCAGAAGAAAAATTTGCAAAATTGGAACTTCGTCGAGATATCAGAACTACGTCACATGGCACTTCGCCATGGAGATGAAATATAGGCATTAGGAATAGTATAACCATTAGACCGATGGCCCGAATGGGTAGAAAGACATTTATGATCAGAAAGTTCACCACCAGACCGGTGGGACCGCACCATAATTGACAAAACTGAGTTAATGAAGGCTTCTCACCTGTTGCAAGAGATCTGTTGCCAAGTTATCTATTTATCCCATCACGCCACGCAAAGAGAATACTTTTGCTAACCATGAATATTAGATCGCATAATAGTTGATTCCAAATAGTGATCATTGAGCTATTTTTATCCATCCCATTGCATTGACTAGTTACTTTTCAAACCCGAGATATTCAACCACGAGCGTGCATGTCGGACGAGCTTAGCACTGTAGAGAAAATTGTCGAAGAATTTCTCATTCACCTAATGACTAAAAGAGTAATGTTTGAAAGAGAAATGTCTGCAAGTATTCAAGCATCAATGATGAGAGGAGTGAAAGCCTCTCCGTTGACTGCTTGCATCACTAGATCATCCTAACCATCAACGGAAAAGAGAACCAAACATAGAGATGACCTAACCAATGCGAAGCTAATCCTGACCATATTGCATGATTACATCCCTCCTCTGGCCGTCACGGTGAGTCGAGATAGTGTGCCAAGATATTTCGAGTACTCCATGATTACTGCATACCTCCCGAAGGGGATACACGCATTTCATGTGCAACAAGACAAGATCCCAGTGTTGAAGTTTAGTGACTTCAAACTCAGATATCGCAAGAACTACAGTATGCTCACCCCATACAAATACCTGACCAAGATGAAAGGGAAGAACTCCAATATAATCCCTCAACCATGGATGATGAACCTTGTGCAGTCCACCCTGTTAAATGTAATGAAAAACCCATACTTCGGAAGGCACTAGGAAGTCAATGCCTTTGTCAATATATTACTTTCATGTTACCATGGTGGTTACTTATGGATATACCACTTTAATACATTCAAACCGACGTTGATCCATATGATCACAGGATTAAGTATGCAAGGACCCGACCTGCAGGAGTTCTATCCAAGAAAAGCCACAAATCGCGCCCTAGCACAAAAAATCAAGGATACATACGACGATGTTAAAAAGGGGACGTGAGGCTATAAGGTATCCTCCATCCAAAATGGTGTAGTGCGCCTAGCCTACCATCTCATAGCTGGAAATTTAGTAAGGAAGAACATACCTACATAGGTCATAGGATTTGTCGTTGACCTCGCATGGACGTGCGTGGAAGGCCTATAGATGAACTGGGCGAAGTACCTAGTTGATTAGTTGGAACTAGACTGTCATGAAGCACAGGATCAGGGCTACGAGTTTCACTTTAGCTGGCTCATGATCCTCATCACCTTTTTTTCCTAGGAGATTTCAAAAGGTGCGACCTTTCCAAATATTGAACCATTCGAACTGCTTGCTGCAAAGTTCACCACACTTTGGTACTTGAGTGATATGAACAAACAGTGGCAGTTGAACGTTGTTTTTCACACCTATTACCTTCAGCTGAAGAGATCCATTGAAGTTGAACCTCACATGACCACGAACACCCTACAGAGGTTCTGACCCCTGATGAAGTTCTATGCAGATCGACACTTCATCTACATTGAAACACGAGCCAATGAACATAAGGAACAGCTTCAGTTGTACTACAAAATCACAGAAGAAGACTTGGAGGAGATCACTAAGATCTGATCCATAGAACTCCTTATTCCCACAGACCTTCTAGAGATGTCTGACCCTGATAGCCCAGAGACCACACATAAAGAACATGATACACCCAGGCCCAGTAGAACAAGGAAGACCGAAGAGGTCCAAGATTTAAGAAGTGCCTCGGGAAAGAGTGCTTCAGTATCACCTGATTGAGGGGGTGATGACGAAGTAGAAGAACTAAATGGAAAAGGAGATGAATAGAAGCTAGATGAAGTAACACCACCCAGAGATGAGGTTGACCCCCTGAAGAAGAAGAAGGTTTCTCCTCAGAAACCTTATTCTCGGAAGAAATCAAAAGCCATTGTGACAAAAATGAAGACGATGCTTACTGTCGATGATTTTTACTTCATCATCGCAGCTCTAAATGACGCTTTGCTGGAAATCATGGAGAATAAAGAAACTAAGCAGGAGGAAATGTACAATAGAATTGAGGTCAAACCCTGAGGGGTACAGTAGGCCCTTCAATCCAACTGCGAAGTCTCCACTGTGCCCCTTCCATCAGGAGAACCGGAGTTGGAAGATGAGCCATCCCAACTCCAGCGAATAGCTGATGCGGTCAAAGCTTGCCTTCGTCGTACTCAAGAAGAAACAGAATAAGCCACCCAGGCCTTGAAGCAAGTGCAAGGAATAATTGTAGAACAACATAGAGTTGCAGAACAGGAGAAGGTTGCTCTCCAGTCAAAGTTTGAAGAAGAGAAAGCACATATGCAAGAATAAAAATAACAGTTGCTCCCAGAGAACCTTGAAGTAAAGGAATCAGTCAACAAAGCACTCTGCTATGTGACAGTATTAGAGCCACAAGAAGAAGACTGAGTCATGCATCTTTCCCACTTAGAGATCTGCACCTTTCCCAACACCCCGCAGGATGTGAGGGATCAAAGAGAAGCAACTTCTCGAAGCGCAGTTGAGAGAATAAAGGCCCTTTCCATGGAATGTAAGAAACTCATTGATCGTAGTGCCCAGACATATGAGAAACTCACTAAGAATACATAACTGAAGGCACTGGAGTCACTGCTCCAAGAGGTGAAGTATCAAGCATAAATGATACAAGTGCAGCTGAAGCCCCTGTCATCTATGGAAAGAATGAAGCGATCTCAGGAACAACGCACTTCCCAACAGTAGGTCCACACTATCCAGAGCAAAGTCATGGAAGTGACTCAGAGGCTCAAACCTGTACAGGATAAGGCTTACCAACTGTTCACAAAGATCAAAGGTCGAGGAGCGGAACTGGAGCAAGTCGTCAATACAGTTGAACAACACCTAGAGGTACTATCAACGAAGCAGTCATAAAAGAGTTCGTTGAACAAGAGGTCATGGCACAACAACAAGTCGAAGCATCTCGAGCCAAGATCAAGGATTTTGAAGCAGAACTAGTCAGATCAGAGTGACTCAGGATGAGTCACAGGTGAATGTTGGGGGCCTGTTGGCCCTTGACCAAGTTTTGAGGATTCTCAGTCATGTTTGACCTATTTTGGGATTTCGACAGGATGTCAAAGGGGGAGCTCAAGATGAAGCGAAGATTGTGGGATCTCGACCCCTTTTAGGGCCCTTTTTGGGATTCAGGATTATGTAACGGGTATGGGAATGTCGGCCCATGGGTTTACCCATGCTTAGGCCTATTTTGTATGTATAAATAGATGTTAAGGCAATGTAGTAAGTACGAATGGCTAAGTGCTAGAGTTGGATCTGTGTGATCAAGATTTGTAAGTGCTTTGTGCATACTATGTGAGACTTGTAGAGAAAAGTGCAAGTCATTGTAAGAGACTATGGAAGGTTGTGTGCTTAGATCTACTCGAGGAAGGAGGATCTAGTGAGCTGCACAGATCCCCTGTCCTCTACGGAGTAGGGTTTTTGAGGCTCTGTGCATGTAACTGATTGAAGAAGATAATAAAGAAGGCAAAGAGTTGGTGGACATAGCCCCAGGGTCGGGGTGAACCACGTATATGTTGTGTTTCTCTGCTTTGTGTGATGTATTAATGTGTTTATGTGTTCACTTGGTTAGTTCTTTAATATAGATGAATGGTAGATAGATATGTTAATTCTATGTGCTTAATAGTATGGTTCTGACCTATGTGGATATGCTTAGTGCTTAAATACCTTAGATCTGAATGAATACTGTGAGACTTTGTAATTAGGGTTTATCTGCGCTGTAACTGAGATTGAATATTGATGAATGTTAACTATTGAGTGCTCTATTAAGTGTTAGAATCACAGATCCGTGTCCTGGATAAGGTTGCAGACATATGAGTCCTACAACCACCCCTATCTCTACCTCGGGTGAGACTTCATCTGCTTCATAGATGTTGCTAAAAGAGACAGTAGTTAGGGTTTTGTTGGTGCGTTGTTGTAGTGTTGAACCCTAGGTCTGCCCCTATGCCAACAACCAACGTCCATTACAGCCAACTATCTTGTGGCTAATTCTTCAGCAGTTTGGTTCCCTTCCCAAGCCAAGACGCAGTTGAGGATGGGTCAATGAATGGGTGAGTGAGTGTTTTGGCACAAGGGCAGACCCAGGGTTCAACGCTTCAACAATGCACTAACAAAACCATAACTACTGGCCCTTTTGACAACACTTGCAAAGCAAATGAAGTCTCACTCGAGGTAGAGGCAAGGGGGGTTATAGGACTCAAGTGTCTACAACCTAGCCGGGACACAGATCTGTGATCACCATACTTAATAGAGCACTTAGAAATTAACATTCATTAGTCTTTTAACCCTTATTCACATCGCAGGTTAAACCCTTTTATAGAACAACACAATATTACTCAAGATCTAAGCATATCTAACCATTAGCACACAACATTAGAGTAGATATAGAATTCATTCATACATAAAGCACTTGAACATCAATGGATTTAAGAAATTAAATACATAAACAACATAAACAACATAGCACAAAGCACATCGACATAGGATATACGTGGTTCACCCTAGTGTGGGGCTACCTCCACCAACTCTTCTTCTTCTTTATTAGTCTCCAATATTCTTACATGCATAGAGACACAAAGACAACTCCCCATAGGACAGGATATTTTCACGCACCTCACCAGATCCTCCTTCCCTGAGTTAGGTCCAAGCACAGAGCCTTTATATATTCTATGCACAAAGAACTTACAAAACACTTGCACTTAACTCTGCAAGCCTTAACACATGTTCTTGCACATATCTAACATTATCACTAAGCCATCAACCTACTAGGTCTCTTTCTTACATATCCTAGCTACTTATTTATACATTAAAAAAGGGGCCTAAACATGGGAAAACCCATGCACTGACATACCATACCCGTTACATAAACTGTAAAACCCAAAAACCCCGAAAAAGGGGCAAGATCCCGCGATCTCTTCTTTGCTTGGGCACTCTGTCTTCAACCAGCCTGTCGAAGTCTCAAAAATGGTCAAACATGACCAATGTTTCCACAAAACTTGGTCAAGGGCCAACAGGCCCCCAATACTCACCTGTGACTCATCCTGAGTCACTATGAGTTGGGAAAGATTGCTTCGAAGGCCTCGATCTTAGCTCGAGTTGACTCGACTTCCTGCTTCGCCAGAGCCTCCTGCTCAATGAACTCCTGAATGACTTTCTCGGTGACAGGCCCTTCCAGTCATTGTTCTACTTCTACGACCACATGTTCTAGAAGTGATCCTTATCCCTCGATTTCTTCAAAGAGGGTGAAGGATTCATCCTGCACTGGCTGGAGTCATTGTTTCACCTCCATCACTTTTCTCTAGATAACAATGGCATGTTGTTGAACTGCATGTTGCTCCTGCGATCTCTTCATCTTCTCAATGGTCACAAGTTTCTTCAGCTGTGCTTGCACTGTTGATGCTTGCTGCTTTGCCTCCTGGAGCTATGCCTACAATATCCTCAACTCTGGGTCTTCTGCAAGGTGCTCATAGGTCTGTGCACTTTGGTTACTTAATTGCTTGCATTTTGAAGCCAATGCCTTGATTCTTTCTACTACGCTCTTGGAATTTTCTTCCCTTTGATATTGAACTTCTTGCAGAGTGCTCGACACTTCTTGAAGTTCCATCTCTGCTACTCTTGCTTAAAGTTGTTGAATGGATTTATTGAACTTCCACACTTGGCTCTCAGTTGTCTTTTCTTCCATCTGAGCCAATCCTGGCACAGAACGAAGTGCTCTAGTTACTACTTCTCTAACCCCAATCTGCTCTGCGAGTAGTTGTTCCTTTTATTTCTAGATCTGCTCTCTGTCCTTTTCAAACTTCACCTAGAGGTCATCTTTCTCTTGCTATGCAACCCGGCATTGCTCTAGAGCTTCCTCCTTTTCTTTCTTCAAGGCATCTAAGGCCTAATCTTTTTCTTCCTGTACGTGTCGAAGGCAAGCCTCTGTCACATCTGCTATTCTTCATAGTTGGGTGGGCTGTGTTGGCATGTTTTTAGACAGAGGGAGAGTATGCATGTTTGTCATTGATGGTGAAGATCAGCACAATCAGATGGCAAAGATCAGCATGATCAGTAGCATAGTGATAATGGCAAGATCAGTAGTGTAAAATTAGAAGGAGTAAAACAGTCAAAGCATGACAAAGGTTTCATTTCAGAGTTTCACAAATTGGGAAATCCAAAGGAAAGAGGTTCAAACTCGCGATATGCGAAATCACAATAAAAATCCTGACTTTTGGAGTCATAGGACACGTGGTAAGCGATTGGAATTTCACAAAATTGCACATTGGAATAGTCAATGGAGCATGGTGTTGGAACTCGCAGATATGAGAGATCACAAAAATATCTAAACCATCAAATCATCAAGATTGTGGACCATTGATCAGGCATGACGAAGGCACGTGAAGTTGAAAAATTGCGACAAGATCTTGACCGTTGATTCAAGAAGGACACGTGGTGAAATTGCAATAATATCTGGACCATTGGTTCCATAGGACACATGGCGAAAGATCATCATTTCTCTGATTGGAAAGTCAAAGGAGCGAAGTGCTCGTTTGATTAGAAAGTGGTCATATCTCATGGTCACATTGTCGACAGCTGGAGAGCAGAGCTACAGAAGCCAAGCTCTATTTTGGAGTTCGTAACATGAAGAGTCGAGAGGACTCATCAAAGAATACCCAAGACTTGAAAGTGTGAAATGCATTTTTGAATAAGGATGTGGTTACAGCCAGTGGCTACATCTGCGGAAGATGGAGGAAGAAGCTAGTGGTGTTAAACTCCATCTCGGAGTCTTGGTGATCGCGAGTTGGAGTATCGAGAACGTTCATCATAGGAATCGTGATATACGAGATCGCAATGAGATCTGGACCGTCGGATCATTAGAGATCTCGATCGTTGATCAGTCTTGATAAAGTTCATAAGTTCACGAAATACGAAGCACCTTTTGGCACAGCCTGTGGTCACCATCGATGGTCACGTGAGGGGAAGAAGGTAGCTACTCTAAGCTTCATCCCGGAGTATCAACGATCGTGACTTGGAGTTTCAAGACCCTTCATCACAAGAATGCCAAGATGTGAATTCACAAAATTTAAATTCTATTTAGCGTTCAGTCACAGCTAGTGGGCATATGAGATAAACACGAAATCATGTGGATTTAATCCAACAGTGCTGGTTAATTGGAAATTTGATCGAAGGGTTACTATTTCACCTCACAGGTAATCGATCAGTTATGATTCAGTTAGCAGAATCGAATCATGGTTCTTGGATGGTTGGAGATTCAGTTGCTGATGCATTTTTTCCCAAGATGACTTGAGGTGTAACTAAAGTTTCTATGTATAAAAGAAACACACGGTGACTGTGCATGGTGGGCAGTTCTGACTGAAAAATGAGTTGAACTGTAGAAAGGTAAAACTACAACATGTGCAGTGTGAAGAAATCTTAGAGATAAGGAACAGAAGCTGAACATAAGGGAAAAGGTGAAGAGAGCAGAATGTGCACATATCAAAGAGCATGAGAAGGATAGAGAAAGAACAGATAGACAGAGACAACAAGTCAAGTCAAATATGAACAGAGAAGAAGAATAGTGTAGCAGAGAAGAATTGCAGAATAGTGAAGAAGTGGTAAGAATTGATTTATCTGTGTTGTTTGCTATTCAATCATTTATTTGTAATAAGGGTGGTAGGGAGGTGCTAGGGAGGACTGTTGTCCTCAGAGGTTCAAGTGGGTGCTTGAACACAGGGAGTTGTAGCTTCCATCTAGTTGCAGCCAGAAAAACCAGGGTGGTAGGGTGGTGCAAGGGAGAACAACTATTCTCTGTTATATAGGTTGGTGCCTGTGTGACTGGAAGTTGGTGCTTCCATCTAGTTGGTGCTAGAACACTTAGGGAGTTGTTGCTTCCTTCTAGTGGGTGCTAGAGAAACCAGAGAGTTGGTGGTCTCAAACAAGTTGAAGCTTGTAAAACAGAGGTAGTAGCCTCACATTGAGTTGGTGCTCAATTATAGATGATGTACAGAACTTAAAAGACTGCCTATCATTTCGAAGAAGAAGAGGTTTTCTCCCTTTATGGGTTTCCTCATGAAAATATGTCTTTGAGTATGTTTTATGTGTGAGTGATGCTCATTATTTATGTTTTCCATATGTAGTATAATATTGATGGTCACTTGAAGAAATATTAAAAAATGGTTTAATTGAATTAAAATTGTTTAAGAACAGTAACAACTGATTCACCCCCCCCCTCTCAGTTGTCTTAGTAATTTCAACAGGCTCATCCCCCAACTCTACAACTTCTGATGATGACGACACAGTAGACACTGTGTGGCTCGAATAGAGAGCTTGTTGTACCCCCTTCAGCTTTGCCTTGATTAATTCATACATTGTCTCCTACTTTGCTTAGTTCCCCTGCAAAATATCCTCTGAAGCATTTGCTACAGTTGCGATGATGAGGTCAATATCATCCACTCTAAGATCATTATGTGACTAAGGCTTATTGGCTCGTGACTTCTTCCGTGTTGAGGGTTTCTTTGGAGAAACCTTCCGTTTCTTCGACGTCTTGGCCTCTATAAGGGGATCCTTTGACGATGTCATTTCACCCATTTTATGCTTGTATTCCCCTTCCTCCTCTTGGTTTACTTAGTCACCTCCTCCTCCTCCAGGTGAGTCAGGCCCAGTTTCCTCTGATGCATTGTTTATCTCCTAAAATTCTTCCTTCTTTTTCTTTTTCTTAGCATTGCTTGGTCCATCAAACTTAGTCCTGGTGACCACAGGACTTCCGTTGAGGTTGGGGTCAAAGAGTTCTACATCTCCAACTGGTACAAGGAATTCTGCAGGCCATTCCTTGATTATCTCCTCCATATCTTCCTTACTCAATTTATAGTAAGACTACAACTCCTCCTTTTTTTTTTCTCCGCACGTAGTGATGTATATGAAGTGGAGGTCTGTGCATAACTTTGTGAGTGGCCTGAACCTATGGAGTGTATTCAACGTCATTCAGGGGAATGACTCAATGACACGTCTAAGATGTAGGTAGTAGGTGTAGAAGACAACATTTGAATGCCACTGATTCGCCATATCACTTGAATACCACAAGGTGGTGAACCTCACGAACAATGGTTCATATGGCTCAACTTTAGGGAATGTCGCTCCCTCTGGCATCTCCCAAGTGACAAATGCTATGAGTATGAGTAACCAGTTAAAGTGGAATTCATAAACTTGGTCCTGCGCTTCGCGACAGACCTTCTCCAACTCGTTGACGAGGTAGCTCACCCAGTTCATCTGCATCCCTTCAACACACTTCCCTGTGAGGTCAATGAAAAACCCTATGACTTGCGTTGGCCTTTTATTCTTGACGATCTTACCAGTGATCAACTAGAAATCTAGGCACACTGTTCCATCTTGGATGGAGGCTACCCTATAGCCACGCTTTCCCTTCTACACATTTCCATAGGTTTCCTTTATATGCTACGCCAAGGAGTGATCTGTAGCCTTCCCTGGATAAAACTGGTGAGGTTCTGGTTCCTGGACGCTCAATCTAGTGATCACATGGATCAAAGTCGGATCCATAGTCACATGTCTATCCAACCAGAGATAACCTCCATGGTTGCATGGAAGGAGGAGTTTAATGCATGTGTTAACCTCCTGATGTCTGCCGAAGTGGGGTATCTTCATAACGTTAAGGATGGTGGACCTCACAATCTCCTTGATCCATGGCTGGGGGACTGTCTTTGGCTTCTTCCCCATCGTCTTTGTCAAGTAACTATGCGGTGCAAGCATCGCATAATTCTTTTTGTCTCTCAGGTTAAAGTCATTGATCTTAAGATCAGGGATCATTCCTAGTTGTGGTTCTACTTTGTGTATCCCCTTCAGGAGGTACACAGTGATGAGTGTGTATTTGAAATATCCCAGGACGTTATCATGACTAATCGCGCCAATCAGAAGCAGGATGTAGTTGGGCAAGACTGACAAGATGAGATTCATGTTCGCTAGGTTGTCGCGATGCTTGCTTCTCTTCTCTGTCGCGGTTCGGTATGGCCCATATAGACTATATCGATGTGCAGTTGAGGGAGATTATTGCAATCTGGATATTGACAAGGCCTGTACTCCTGCGGACATGACCTTCTCAGCCATAAGGTCTATCAAAATCTCTTCCACAGACTTCTCTACTGCGCTACGTTCGCACGACATACACGCTCGCGGTCAATTATCTCGGGTAGGTGAACAGGTGCTCAAGGTAAGAAAAATGGGTGGTGAGGTCTCAAACACACAGCGCGATAGAAATCAGTTCTCTTGTTAGCTCGAATAGTCACAATTTGCAAAAGTGTCCCTGGTGAGGCATTCGACGGATTAAATAAATAATGTCGTAATGGGTTCCTCCAACAGATCGAAAAGCCTCAATCAATACGAGTCCATCCATTATGGCATGGTATCAACGATCTCATGGTGATATTTTCTGCAATAAATATGTTTCTAACTATTCTGGAGCATCATTCTAATGGTCGGGATGCCTCGAACGGTCATATAGATTCACCAAGTCGAATTTCTCTTCTGCGTTGTTCTGCTATTCCGATGATGTTCAAGTTCTGCAATCCTTCCTCTTGCGAAGTCTTCACTGGAACCTCCTGCAGTCTTTCTAACTTAGCTTTCTTCTTATTGAGATTTTTGTCCTTCTTCCCTGTGATTTGAGTTTCTAGATTCCTCTTTCCATTCGTATTCTTATCTTCTCTTAGCATGGTAACTTCGCATTGTTGATGTTCTCTCAAAAGTTTCGCATGCAATATCTCTTCCCTTACTAATTTTGGGGTACGTTCTCTTTTCTCCTTCATGGATAGGTTCTGTAAGCCTTCTTGTGTTCTTTCAACTTCAACAACTAAGTCTCTGGCCCTCATTTGCTTTGATTTGTCCTTTTTTTCTTGTACTAGTCACTCTATTTTCTCAGCTATGAAGTCCCTTAATTCTTGTTTTTTCTATTCTATGGCTTCCTCTTCTTCTTTCCTTCAGATTTGATCTTTCTCAATCTAGGTCTTTCCTAACAAAAGTTCCTAGAGAGGGTGATTCTCCTTTGACCAAAGGTGATATTGGATCCCCCACCGATGTGTGACCCACGTTTGATGAGGTGGGGATAGTTGTTGGACTATCAGGGGGGTGGGGAGGGATGAAAATATTTTAGTCCCTTGTTTGAGGGGGTCTAGGGGCAAACCCCACAAGTGATTCTAGATTTTCCATATTCTGGGATTGACTTCCAACATCATTTGTATATGCGACTTCCACCTAGAGAGATATGGGATTGTTGAGGTATGTTTTATGTGTTTTGTATATTGGATATGTTGGGATGTGCATATTTTGTATGCCGGAAGACTCATGGGATTTGTTGTGTGATTTTTCAGATGTTGGGACTAACGGTCATGAGACCGAGTTTACACATGTTGTTGAGGAGGAGGAGCGAGGATTGAGGGTAGGTTGAGATGGAGTTTCCACTAGTATGATGACCTTGGGGGAGGTCTGTCACATGCTCCAACTAGGGAGGACATGGTTGTGCTGGTTTGGGATATGGAGTACCTGAGGTGGCAGTTGGAGGTGGCCCTAGATGTAGTATTTGAGGAGATATCGGTGTATATACAAGATGAGTAGATACTAGAGCATTGTGTCGGTAGTGACCCTGGTTGGAGGTCTATTGTTCAACGAGAAGCTCTAGTGGGAGAAAAATTGACTGGTTGCATCCCTGGTAGGGAGATTCCCCCAAGTGGGGGAGGGGATATTATTTAGAGTTAGAAGCATGATAGATGGTGGTGATAGATTGTATACCTTTTGTATGATGGAGAGGAGAGGTGGTCTCCTCATTTTTGTATGTATGTTGAGGGAACATTTTTTGGAGACTGGGACCCGGTCGATGAGTCGAGGTGATTGTAATTTTTTAATGAAACACTTTGATGATGATGTTTCTTATGTTTTTGTGTATATTTTTTATGTAATGAATGACTCATTTTATTTGATGCATTTATGTCGATAAATTTTGGGTGATGTAAGATAATGTGATAAATTCCAATATAGGACTTGATTAGCCATGTGATTTGCAACTTGATTTAGGCTCCTAGGAATATGAGTAAATGTGATTGACTCAAAATTTCTATATAATAACTTAACTTGCAGGTACTTGCGATATAGGCAGGGATCACAGACGTGATACACATTGTTCAACTATAGTACGATGAGTTGGGAATCTAAAAGGACACTTAAGTGACAAAACTGGAGGTGATTGGCTTCTAAAAGGAGGCCAATGACTACACCATACTCTTCTTGGTTATTGGTAGTTGGACCAAGGCATATACCACTTGAGTGGATTAATACATGTTCAAGGGTGTAAATGGCCCAATTTGTTGAAGAGAGTGTTATAACCCTATGTATCATAGGATCAACTAGTGACTAGAAATTTTTACTTTTGTTGTATTTTTGGTTGTAAATAATATTTCATTCTGCAAATGATTTACAAAATAAAGGAAAATAAAAAAGTAAGAAAAAGAAAAGAAAAGAAAAAAGAAAGAAAAAGAAAAGAAAAGAAAAAAGAAAGAAAAAGAAAAGAAAAGAAAAGAAAGAAAAAGAAAGAAAAGAAAAGAAAAGAAAAAGACTAAAAGAGGGTATGAAAAGAAAAAATGATAAACCCCATGCAATAAGAATGGCTTGATTCATAAAGTCTAATCATGGTAAAGTTTTTGGAATTTATTATGATAGGTTAGTGAATAAAACTTGGCTAAACTGTTTAATCTTAGCCAAGATAGATAGGTTAGTTTATAAATTTGATCAAACAGTTTAAAATTGATCAAATAGTCCCAGGCTAGAGTAATTACTTAACCCAATAGTCTAACCTAGGTTAAATTTGCTAGGTGAATAGATTAGGAAATTGGTTAGTTTTCTTTATTTTAAATAAAACAGACATGAAGTTGGTTAAATTCTTTGACTTCAGGAAAAAATGTTGTGTTCTAACCCCTTGGTGACAAAAATGAAAAGGGAGCAGTGCAAAAACCCACAAAGAGGGCGCTATCCTAAATTTTTGATGATATAAAGGGATTGGTGCTCTATGATTAAAAGGTGTTCTTATATCGATGACAGAGCGAACGACGCTCAGATCTACAACTCACAGATGATATCAGAACCCCCCATCCATTCTATTTTTAACGGTGG
>ML780402.1:386922-411624 GCA_009831015.1 Picea engelmannii
CTCCTAATGTGGTGCACTCCTATTATTTTGGACCCCACCGGCTCTACTCCACTTACCACACACCCCCCCCTCCGAAAAATACACCAAACCACCTCTCCATACCACTATCCACTCTGTTGCCACGTACCTTTTTCACTCACCTGTCACCCGTCACATCCCATCCACTTGTCATCCACTCACTACCCTCAACCTCACCCCTATACACCTTTTACCCATTTATTACCTCTCCACCTCATCCCTGAGATACCCGTTGGAAAATTAATGAGGGCGATTATAACCATTGTCTTGCTGACCCGTCATCCTTTTCCCAACAGATAGTCGTTCAGGCTTTAATCTTGTTTTCACCATTGTCGCATTGTGCATGATCCCAACACAGCCGAATCCTTTTTCTTCTCCATCGTCTTCAATCAACAATCTCCATTAAACACTGAAAAGCACATCTAACGTTTTTTTTTTCAACTTTCAAGTATCAGTCAAGCCAATGGCTCCCAAGCGCAAATCCATGGAGGTTGAAGAAAATCCATTTCTTCCCCCTCCTTTTGATCTGGACAAAATTATTTTAGCCAAAAAAGATCACTTAATTACAGAGCCGAAGTACGAATTTGACTTCTTCGAATTGCACTTTTGGATAAAAGATACATTTCTAGATCAAAGCGATGAGATTGAGTTCTAGGAGTCCAATCTCCTATTGTACCTCTTCCCCCAAGTCTACCACTTCCCCGAATTCTCCCTCAAGTGCTAAGCACACTATCTCCCCAATCAGAGAGCCATCGTTTCGTCATCTGGAGAGACCCTTTTCACCATTACATCTGAAACCATAGACCGGATGATGCGGGTACCCAAAGCCAAATCCCTTTCCCTTTTTTCTGTTGAATTCCTGACGAAATTATAACATAAGTTGTCTATTCCCAAGAGAGAGCAAATCTTTGAGATTTTCCTCCCTGAAAGTTCCTAATTACCCAAGAAAAATCCCCCCTACCATTCCTTCATTTTCTCAGAGAAAGGTAACCAAATTATTTCCTCCCTGTGTTGTCTACTCAGATATTACTAATATGAGTGGGTGGACGAACCCATCCTGGGTTCCCTATCCATTTTCTCCACCAAAGAGAAGGCCACCACCCAGTTCAATTTCAGCCAGTCTTTGGCCGATAACATTCATGAGCAACTCTTCAGTTTTCCTACAGAGGGCATGTTCAAGTATTCATCAATAGTAGCATACATGTTCATATATTTTCAATCAGAGAAGTTTCCTTTATTCATGTAGAAGCTCGACCCAGAAAAAAATCCAAAACCAGTCACATCCTGGACATAATTATTGAGAAAGAACTCATATAAGTTATGTTTTAATAAGTTCATCAACCATTTTTACCACCTAGTGGTGAGCATGTTAAGTGGAAAGAAAGAACCTAGGATAAATGAAGAGATCCAAAGGATCTTGCACTTGTCAGACTTTGCAAAAATAGGCGATTTGTATCTATACAAGGACCACACAGAGATCAGAGTTTATGGATGTGAGTTGCCCCCCTATAAGCTGCCAAAATACTTTCCTGTCAGGATATTCACTCTGGATAATATTAGGCAGATGATTAATTCAGACAAGATTCATTTCGTTCCTTTTAAGAAGAAACATCAGTTGAGGATCAAGGGATAGATAGGATCTTTTATCTATAACAACATAGCTCCAGGGGAATAATCCAACAAGCTATTAAAATAAATGAAGTTCAGTCTCAGTTTCCCTTGGCAGTATGATCCCTATCGAGTTATCACTGAAACCAAATTGAAGAATAAAAGTTCCCCCTATTCTCATGTGCCTAGACTAGAGATAAAGAAATTCATGAACCAGACACAGTGGGAGGAAAACACTTTAATTGATATCGAACCACAGTATTCTCCTACCAGATTTTCGCAAACAACTGATCCACATATACTAGTAGAGAAGAGGCCCAGGAAGGATGTATCCCCCTCAGTCACTAAAGTCTCAGTAGAAGACTTCCAAGTTTATAGGAAAAGACCAAAGACCAGTCATACACCTGACAGGTATGGAGGAGAGGAGACACATTCCACCACAATGGAGGGAGAACATTCACCACTGCCTTCAGAAAGTCAGTAAATGATATCTACTTCTTCATCCAATAAGCATATTGATACCACATTGACTACTAAGCCCACACAGGAGTATGCGGAGCCTAGCATTTTTGAGAAATATAACTTGATTAAGAATAAGATTGAGATGCTTACTAACAACACCTATGCACAATTCTGGAAGCAAACATCTACATCCCAGCACAGGTTGCTCTTTTCTTTTGACACAGAAAAAGGGAGGATGTATATGGAATACTTGTAGGCATAGGTTCCTCAACCCAAAACAATTTCTGATTACAAAATGTCAACATTTGAGTTTGATAGAAAAAATGCACATCCAGTCGATCAGATGGATCTGCACAGAAAGAATGGAGAAATGATTTTCTCCACCTTGGCCAATACCTCCACGATTGCTACAAAGTTGTAGGGTTCTTTGAATAATGTCCAAACTCGGCTGAAGTTGGAGAAGGTGTCTTCTTTGGAAAAGGATAACAAGATAAAATATCTGGAAGAACTGGTACTCAAAATTGGATATGATCCATCCAATGTTAAAGAAGCAGAAGATATCCTCAAGAAGAAGAATGCTGACATAGCCTCCCTAAGGAAACAACTTAAAATATCTACTACAGAATATCCACAAGCTAAAGAAATGGTTGAGACTGAAGGCCATAAAGAGGAAATGTTGATGATGATCATGGAGTAGAATGCTTAGATCAAGGAGATGGAAGTTGAGTTGGAGAATATAATCAAAGAAAAAGAGCATAGTGTGTCAATGGCAGTCGTTCCACTTAATTTAGTCCCTCTCACAGGGGTAAGTGCAGCTACAACAACTTTAGTAACAACTACAAAGGAATTAGAAAAATTGGCAAAGTCCATGGAAGACATGCCCTTGCAGGGACATGAAATCAAAATATTGCAGGATGAGATCAATAACCTCCAAAAAGTGAAGGCCACTTTCCAGTATAGTTACAATATAGAGTTGCATACAACACAAAGAGTCAAGAAACAATTGCAGAAGCTACAGAAAGAAACAATCATGGCTAAAACACTTTCAGAGGCCAAAGAAAATATTTGGATGGACATCTGCAAATCCATGACATAAATTTGTCCACTTATACAAATTATGTTCGATCAACATGAACTAATACAGAGAAGCAAACAGGCCATTGATAAGATCAGAGGAGAATTAGGAGAAATGTCTACTGAGGCAAACAAAATTATCAGATTCTTGAATTCCAAAACAAGAGAGGAGTTAGAGGCCTTGGAGATTGAGGATAGAAAAAAAACTATCCTTGAGGTCAAGAAATTTTTGACCAAGAGAGGATTAATGTTGCAACTGGAGGAAAGCTCCCATAGAATGGACATTGGAGTTCAAAGGTTTTTCAGAAAAATGGATTTACTACATAAGAAGGGGCTACTAGGGTTACTTGTGATGAATGATAAGTTGATTACCCTCTCAGACTACAAACAAAAGATCATAATAGTGGAAAATGATGGTTCTAAGTTTGCAGGGATATAGGGAAGTATCATTGGTAAAGAATTTTTGGAGACTCGGCAATTGGACCTCAGCATCCAACATGAGATCAATCACATATTCATCACCAAGCCAACCTTCACCAAATACACAGAGATGGATGAAGTTTACCGAAGGTTAATCAAAATCACCATCCCCAGTCAAAAGATATGGGATGACTTGTGCACTCTGATCGAATAATGATGAGGTGGATATCCAAGTCAGCACACAGAGCAGTTAAAGTCAAGTTGATGACTCACCAACAACCTTCCCCGAAATCAGCACAAAGAATTCGACAGATCATTATCATTTCCTACATTTTTGTATTTTATTATCTAGTTAGTTAGATTTTGATTCTACCATGTCATGATCATTAATGATAGGACCAAATTGTAATTCTTCTATAGATACTTTAGACTTCAAATCATTGAGGGTTGATGTTTACGCCTAAGCAAGATGTAATCGATAATCATTTTGAAGAGATCTGCCATTAATAAAAAGGACGATTCATGGGATTCCTGTGTGTTGATGTTGGTGATGTTATTTCTCATTTTTTAATGTTTATCTTACTTCATTACCAATTTGTTTTGTCTCTAGTCATTTAAAAGAAGATTAAGTGAAGAATTTATCTTTGTATACTATGTTTCTGTCTTTTAAAGATCTAAATGTTATTATTCTGATATTGTGATAAAGAAATTCTTAAATACTTCTTTGTTGTGATTAATTATCTCACCTTTTTTTGCGTTTCCATCGCTTTATTCTAAAGGATCCAACATTTTCATTACCTTTCCTTTTGAAGAAACCTTATAAAATCTGTTTTATGATCCCAACTCATAATATAGACCCCATAGCCCATTGGATGAGTGAGCAATATTTCATCCATATTTATAAAACAAAACAACAAAATCCTATTAATTTAACTAGCCTAATATTTAAAACCCGAACATATCTAAATCTTACAGAGAGATCCCTCTCTGAAATTGGCAAAGGCTAGATCTTGGTTTCAACGTGGTTGGATAAAGTTACCTCTGTTAAATTTCTTCTACCTCCTGACAACCTATAGGAATTTACAAATCGTTAACATAGTGGTGACCATATTGGGGAAACGAACAAACTTTCCATCGTACGATTTCTTTTCCCTAGATAAAGAAAAAATTATTTGTGAACAAATCATAAAATCTAACTTACAAACAGATAAATGTTCATAGGTTGTTAAATTTTGTATATATTAGTTTAGGTTTCATAAAATTTAAAGTTCTGGCTCCTAAAAGAATTCATACTAGATCTCATCCTGACCCAGAACCTGCAATAGCAGTAGATGATCTAGAAAAGTTACTCATAATGAAAAACACTGTAGAAGGTTCTGAGAGTCACAGTCCCCTTCATAGGTCTACTTATCTCCCAAAAATGTTTGACACTATTCAGGATCTTGAGTTTGACATATCTTTTGAGCAAAGTCTGTTCAGAACCAAATCTGATAGATTTATAAGTGAAACACTCCTATATCGAACCATTTTACAACCCAGGACCCCTGAAATACTTTCTCCCAAAGAAGAATTTGATCAACGCTTCCTTCAAGAATTCAACAAGTTAGAATATCTAGTAGAAAATATTGATCAATCTTTGTACCAAGCTCACTTTCAATAGTCTGTAGAAATTTATTCCCTGACTATTGTTGCAGCATCCATCAAACATCAAATAATTCACTCTACATATCCTATCCCTACCTCTTCTACTTCTTCTATCACTTCTCCTCCAATCACACAAGTTGTTGTTCAGCCTCCTCCACCAATCATGGCAGCAAGATATGCTCCCTTGGTGTTGGCCGCTACCTTACATGCCATGTCCCAGGACTATCAAACCAAACTTCCTCAGTTTGATGGTATTGGACCTCTTAATGAACAACAACATGTTGATAAGATGAATAATTATTTTGATTTGTAGGAAGTTGATGAAGCTGACAAGGTATTGCAAAATTTCCATAAAGGTGATTGTGGCGAGCATCTCAGTTGGAAAACCACTGCTAACAAGATCCTCAGAGCCGGTTTTTACTGGCCCAACCTGTTTGTAGAAGTACACAAAAAGGTGACCTCATGCCACAAGTGTCAAGTCTTCGAAGGAAAAAGGAAACTTTTTCCCCTAGCCCTCAAACCTGTTTCAATAGAAGCTCCATTCCAGCAATGGGGTTTGGAATTTATTGGTGACATTCATCCACCCTCTTCCGACCAACATAAGTGGATCCTCATAGCCACAGACTATTTCACAAAGTGGATTGAAGTTGTACCATGCAGGAAATCCACTGACTCTATCATCATTAAATTCTTGGAAAATAATATTTTGTCTCATTTTGAATGTTCTAGGAAAATCATAATTGACAATGCAACATCCTTCAAATCCAAAAATCTTGTAGAGTTTTGCAAGCAGTACCAAATTACTTTGGGGCACTCCACAACCTATTACCTGGAGGTAAATGGGTTAGTTGAGTCCTCAAACAAAAGTCTGGTGAATATCATTAAGAATACGTTGCAAGAAAACAAGAAGTCTTGGCATAATAAGTTAGTCCATGCATTCTGGGATGACCGAATAACCACAAAAAGATCAATTGGTATGTCCCCATATTAATTGGTATATGGCACTGATGCAATTTTCCCTACTTCTTTGGGAGTCCCTGTTATGAAACTGTTGCAAGAGGTACAGGTGGAATCCAATGATACCCACAGGAGAATAAATCAGATGATACACTTACAACAGTCTAGAGAAGAAGTGTATTACAAGACCCGGGTAATCCAAGAAAGTATCAAAAAGATTTATGACAGGAGAACAAAAGAGGATGATTTTGAGTTGGGTGATTTGGTACTGAAGTGGGATTCCAAGAATGAGGATAAGGGTAAACATGGAAAGTTCGATATTTTTTGGAAAGGCCCTTACATCATTCAGGCATTCAGAGGAAATGCTATTTTTTTTTCTCAAGTACAGCGATGGAGCACACCTGCCAGGAGGACCTATAAATGGCAGAATGCTCAAGAATTATGTCCCACCCTAATGAGGTTTTTAGTCATTCAATTTCATTGTACAAACCGTTCCTTTTACTTTCAATTTATGTGTGGGTGTTGATGATCAGATGGTTGAATCCCGAAGAGAAGTCCCTAAGCCACTAATTAGCGCCATCATATTCTCAAAATAAAACAAATCAAGTTGCAGAAGAAGCACTAGAGAAAATATTTCAAGACATCAGGAGGCAAGTTCTTAGCACCTCACAAGGAGATCACCATCCGCAGGTGGAGCCACTGTTATAACCCGATGTTTCATAAGATCAACTGGTGACTAGAAATTTTTACATTTGTTGTATTTTTGGTTGTAAATAATATTTCATTATGCATATGATTTACAAAAGAAAGGAAAAGAAAAAGAAAGAAAAAGAAAAGAAATAAAAAGAAAAGAAAAGAAAAAAGAAAGAAAAAGAAAAGAAAAAGAAAAGAAAAGAAAGAAAAAGAAAGAAAAGAAAAAGAATAAAAGAGGGTATGAAAAGAAAACATGATAAACCCCATGCAATAAGAATGGCTTCATTCATACAGTCTAATCATGGTCAACTTCTTTGAATTTATGCTAATAGGTTAGTGAATAAAACTTGGCTAAACTTTTTAATCTTAGCCAAGATAGATAGGTTAGTGAATAAATTTGATCAAACAATTTAAACTTGATCAAATAGTCCCAGACTAGAGTAATTCTTTAACCCAACAATCTAATCTGGGTTAAATTTTCTAGGTGAATAGATTAGGACATAGGTTAGTTTGATTTATTTTTCAATAAAACAGACATGAAGTTGGTTCTAACCCCTTGGTGACAAAAATGAAAAGGGATCAGCGCAAAAACCCACAAAACGGGCACTATCCTAAAGTTTTGATGATATAAAGAGATTGGCACTCTATGACTAAAAGGTGCGCTTAGACAGCAGAGTGAAAGGTGCTCAGATCTACGGCCCAAATATGATATCGGACCCCCCCCCCCCGATCCATTCTATTTTTATCTGTGGGAGGGGGGAGGGGGAACGGTTTTTCCCCGGTGGGCCCCTCCTAACGTGGCACACTCTTGTTATTTCTGACCCCACCCTCTCTATACCACTTACCACCTACCCCCCCCCTCTTAAAAAGACACCAAACCACCTCTCCATACCACTACCTGCTCTGCCACCATGTACCTTCCTCAGTCACCTGTCACCTGTCACATCCCATCCACTTGTCATCCACTCACTACTCTCAACCTCACTCCTATACACCTTTTACCCATTTATTATATCTCCACCTCATCCCCAAGATACCCATTGGAAAATCAATGTGGATGATCATAACCGTTGGCCTATTGACCCGTCATCCTTTTCCCAACAGAAAACCATTCAACCTTTAATCTTGTTTTCTCCATTGTCTCACTATGCATGATTCGAACACAGTCGAAGCCTTTTTTTTCTCCGTCATCTTTAGTCAATAATCCCCATTAAGCACTGACAAACACAACTAACGTTTTGTTTCAACTTGTAGGTATCAATCAAGCCAATGGCTCCCAAGTCCAAATCCGCGGAGGTTGAAGAAAATCCCTTTCTTCCCCCTCCTTTTTATCTTGACCGAATTCCATTAGTCGACAAAGATCACTTAATTACAGAGCCGAAGTGTGAATTCGACTTCTTCGAATTGCACTTTTGGCTCAAAGATACATTTCTAGATCAGAGTGATGAGATTGGGCTTTGGGAGTCCAATCTCCCGTTGTACCTCTTCCCTTAAGTCTACCACTTCCTCGAATTCACCCTCAAGTGTCAGGCACACTATCTCCCCAATCAAAGAGCCATCGTTTCATTATCTGGAAAGACCCTTTTCACCATTACATCTGAAACCATAGACCAGATGATGCAAGTACCTAGAGTTGAATCCCTTTCCCTTTTTTCTATTGAAGTCCTCACTGAATTATACCAGAAGTTGTCTTTTCCCCAGAGAGCACAAATCTTTGACCTTTTCCTCCCGAAAACTTCCCGGTTACCCAAGAAAAATCCCCCCTACCATTCCTCCATTTTCTCAGAGAAAGGTAATCAAATTACTTCCTCCCTATGTTGTCTACTTGGATATTACTCAAATGAGTGGGTGGACGAACCCATCCTGGGTTTCCTATCCATTTTCTCCATCGAAGAGAAGGCCACCACCAAGTTCAATTTCAGTCAGTCTTTGGTCGATAACATTCATGAGAAACTCTTCAGTTTTCCTACAAAAGGCATGTTTAGGTACTCATCAATATTGGCATACATGTTCATATATTTTCAATCATAAAAGTTTCCTTTCTTCATGCAGAAGCTCAACCCAGATGGAGATCCAAAACCAGTCACATCCTGGATGTCATTACTAAGAAAAAAATCATCTGAGATTTGTTTTAAGAAGTTCATCGACCATTTTTACCACCCAGTGGTGAGCATGTTAAGTGGATGGAAAGAACCTGGGATAAATAAATATATCCAAAGGATCTTACACCTGAAAAACCTTGCAAAAATAGGCGATTGGTATCTATACAAGAACCACACAAATATCATAGTTTATGGATGTGAGTTGGCCCCCTATAAGCTGCCCAAATACTTTTCTGTTAGGATATTCACTCTGGAATATATCAGGCAGATGATTAATTCAGATGATATTCATTTTGTGGCTTTTAAGAAGAAACAACAGTTGAGGATAAAGGGACGGATATGAAATTTTATCTGTAACAACAGAGTTGTGGGGGAAGAAGCCAACAAGCTATTAAAAGAAATGAAGTTCAGTCTCAGTTTCCCTTGGTAGTATGATCCCTATGGAGTTATCACATAAACCAGATTGAAGAACAAAAGTTCCTCCTATGCTCATGTTCCTAGACCAGAGATAGAGAAATTCATGAACCAGACACAGTGGGAGGAAAACACTTTAATTGATACCAAACCACAGTCTTCTCCTGCCAGCTTTTTGCAAACAACTACTCCATAGGTACCAGTAGATAAGAGGACCATGAAGGATGTCTCCCCCTCAGTCACTGAAGTCTCTATTACAAGAAAATCCCCCTACGGACAAGTGGATTCCCTCTTGAACCCTAAATATATAAGATCAAGACAGAAAGGTCCTAACTTTGGTCATTGACATCCCTTTAAAACTAGCTAAACTAATTTATAGGGAAGAGGAAGAAGATGTACCTTTTTACGATGTTTTTCCTCACCTAATTCCAAGTTGAGCTCCGATCCACAAGCTCTTCAACAGATCCTGTAATCCAATCAAAGACAAACCATGCTTCCTATTCTACTACGATTAGTCTGAAACTAGATCTATCTGTTAAAGACAAGTTCATGTAGGCATACACAATCTTGAAGGAAACATGCTAATCACATGTATTAATGATACCTCAATAGAGATACTTACATACCTTTGATGTAGATGCAACAGCCTCACCAAGATCTCCTTGTCCAACCGCTTGCTCAAATGATCCACAAACAAAATGACTATGCTTCATTGATTATCTCCCTTATGAGATCATAATTTTGATGCCTTCAATCCCCTCTCTCCCCTCTCCTCCATCGAAATCCCTCATCATATAGGATTTGGAGGCTTAACCACCATGGAGAGGATCTCTCATCAGATCCACTAAGAAAGGGATTTCTAAGATATTTAGGGAGAAAATATCTCTTAAGGATTTTGGGGAGGAAATATATCTCAAGGATTTTAAGGAGGAAATATTTCAACCATCCATGAGATCCTCCACCTTCCCTAAAAAATAGGAAACCAAATGTGAGATGGATTCTCACTAGGGATTATTTTAACGATGAAAATTTATTTTAAATGTAGAAACCTCGACAAATATTACTAATCCTTCATATGTCAACTATAAATGTTTGGTGATATTTTTGCAAAAATATTCAAATTTCTAAGTATTTTATATAGTTTTTATAAAATTTTGGCTATTTTTAAGGTAAAATAATTTTATCCTATAGAATTTGGGTGAATCATTTTTAAAATAGAGAATCTTGTTTTTGGAAAAACCATGGAAAATTAGCCAATGAGCGAAATTTAGCCCCTAAAATCATCCCTGATTCTCACACTTAGTTACTTTATTTTTCATGAATATTAATAATAATTCATGTGCACTTGATTCTCACACTTAATCAATTTCTTTTCCATGAATATTAATAATAATTCATGTGTACTTGGTATTTTGGACTCCATGTAATATATCCCTCCTCCACATTGACTAGGGATTGTGACATAGGTTATTCCATGGTGTAAAGGTGTATGAGACACTTATATGACACTTTACGACGCTTAGGGTGAGGTACCTAGGTGTGCAAATTTCATGTGTAACAAAATTCCCCCTAAAGTGTGAGGTCAGAAGAGAGAATGATGGTCGAAACACTTTACAAATCTTTCATGTAAGGGTGAGGACTCAGAGAACCTGGTAGAAGCTCCAAACAACCATCAAACAAATTTTATGACATGTTTCAAACCCAAGGCAGGCATACCTATGCTTGAGTGATAAATGCTTTCAAGGTATGGCCACCATAAGATACACTGTGGATCCATAATTATATTAACAAAGAGTATAGCCACCAAAGATACAATGTGGATCTATACTTCCATGAGATGAACTGATCGTAGCCACGAAAAATACACAGTGGATCTACGAGATGACAAGACATAGCCACGGACCAATACAAAGTGGATCTATGTGACAGTATATGTGTCAATATTCAAGAGAAAATCTGTCGCAATCTGGGCAAAGCACATAACAGAGTGATTACTCAACCCAGGGTCTTCCTATTGATCCCGATGTAGTATGAATCTAACCATGCGACTAGATGTCCTAATGTTGAACATGGCATAAACCACTTGATTACTGGTCGATGAGGTAAATCGTTAACAAGTGCGAGGGAAATCACCATTGATGTCAATGATTCCCAAGGTACCCTAGTACATTCCAATGAATGTGAATAAATGAGGTGAAGTCGAACATCCATGGAATCATCTGATCAGAGGTCAATGATGTAAACCCACTGTTGAAAGCGAGGAGGCCTACCATTGAGGCATGCAGGTCCCAAGGTACTAACTAGTTTCTAAGTCTAATTCTCGTATAATGTGTTGAGTTCGAAAGGAACAGACTCGTCGAAGGAGGGCCTTGATGTATCCCCCATCAATGACACAAAACTGACACATAGATGTAAATTGGTGGATCAAATGAACATGGACTGACATGAGTATTGAAACAAGGAATTTGTGATGGTTGACTTTGGAGGCAGATACTTCCCTTGAACACTAAGGCACAACAACAGAAACATGACATAGAACAAAACATGATAATGCAGTGGATACTGTGACTTTTTTCAGGTGACCCAAAGGAGTAAGGAAACTCAGAGGATTGGTTCAGTGTAGAGGTTCAGTGGATTAAAATGTGTGCAAAGAAAACGTGTCGTGTTCAAGGGCGACTGTAAGAGTGACACGTAATGTTCCCAAAAATTGCTTGGCTTTCTTCCTTCAATTTTTCCCCCATCCAAATAAACGAGTACCTATTTTTAATTTAACGAGCTCAAGGAGGGTAACACATGCTCGATATAACTCACCTTTGGTAAGTCCCTCTTATTTTGTTTAATGAACTAGAAGTAATGGTTCGGTCCCATATGGGCCCTTAAATGTATAATTTTTAACGAGTCCAGAGAAAGAAAACTCTTTTTTTTTTCATGTTTAGAGAGTCTGAAAAAAACTTAAAGATGACTCCAAGGTTTTCCTTTTTCATAATTTTAGTCTCGTGAGGCCGAAAAAGCGATAAACTACCACTCAAAAGATTCCCTTTCAAACCTTTTAACGAGTGCGAAAGGAAGCAAGATCACTCGGAAATATTTTCAAGTTTAGAGAGTCTGAAAAGAGCTTAAAGGAGACTCCAGGGGATTCCTTTTTCGTATAACCTTTACGAGTCCGAAAAAGTGATAAAATTATACTCCGTTACATTCTCATGTATTTATGAGAGAGAGAAATGACAAATACTAAGCTCAGTATTGGTTTCATTTTTACACAAGCTTGAAACAAAATTAAACTATGCTTGTAAATTCCCAACGTAATTTCCAAAGGTTGGGATACCTATGGATGGTTGGTACTCTTCCCCCAGCTTGAAAATATAGTGGCATAACTCTAGAATGATATTTAAAGGCTGGACACATGCCCCCCCAAGCTTCAATTCATTCACCGACTTTGAGGTTGTCACCAATTTTTGTACGAGATGGAGAAAAAGGATACAGGTGGATGAAAAGAATGTTCAAATATGAGACCTAATGAAAGACTTGACTTGATGGGAGAGGTGATTGTTTCATTTTTTAACAAGCTTTACATAGGAAAAGAACTATGCTCGTAGCCTCTAATTCATTTTTTAACGAGCTTGCTACAGAGAGGAAAACTATGCTCGTAGCCTCTGTTTCATTTTTTAACGAGCTTTCTACAGAGAGGAAAAACTATGCTCGTATCTTCTGTTTCATTTTTTAATGAGATTTCCATAGAGAAGCGAAAACTATGCTCATGACCTCAACTTGATCATGGATTCCAAGAGGACAATTATCTAGAAGGAATACATGTCAAGGGACAAATTTCAATCATGGCTTCCAAGAGATCTTTGCTAGATGGAAGAGAAACACTCTGGAAGGAATACATGTCGACGACCTCCATAAGGGTAGGGAGATCTGGCTCTAATATCCCTATCAAAGAGACCACCATGTCAATTGTTGGATCTAAGTCATCGGAATTTGAAGTCATGGGAGACAACACCACATAATTGACCTATGGCGAGGGTGATACCGACTGCATATAAGAACTGTTTAGGGAGCTCATTGGGTTGGTAATCAATTTAGGACCAACGCATGAAAGTTGATCAATAGCCACAATTCTTCCATCCTAAGGGAAATATATCACATGAAAAAGAGTGGACACAATATATTTCATAGCATATACATAGTCTCTCCCAAGGAGAAAATTGAAATCCAAGGGGTCTTGGACTACCATGACATCAATAAAGACAGTTTTCCCTCCCAAAGTTACGAGAAACTAAGGAAGGATCCCTAAAGGGTGACTAGTTTTTCTGTTAAAATTGAACAAAGTCTGGGTAACTGGCACAAGCTGAGGATAACCCAAAGCTTTCCAACCAATAGAGGAAAAAATACTAACGGACGAGCCTTCATCTATCAACGCATAAGGAACGTCCTGACCACAAAATGGTACTGTAATATTGAAAGGAATGTTAGAGGGAAGACGAGTTCCAGTTAGCACATCCCAATCAAAAAGGATGGCCTCATTACTTGGAGGGGGTTTCACAGGAGAAGGAGGAATTCCCCCCAACACGGTAGATTATGTATCAACGAGAAAAACGTGGACATAATTGGTTTTACTCTCTAGCGAGAGAGTAAGATTGATTGATAATGACATCAAATCGACCAGATGGGTTTCATTCTCCAAGGGGAGAATGGGGTCGACAGGTGGAAACAGATCGACTGCTTCAGTTGCACTCTATAACGGAAGAGTGGGATCAATCGATGAAGGGACCGGAGAAACCACTTTGGCACTCATCAGAGGAGGAGTGGGATTGACCACGTTGGCACTCTTTAGATAAAGGGTGGGACTAACCAATGACGGGACTAGATCAGTCATGTAGGTTTCACTTTTTCAGATGAAAAGTGGGATTGATCGATGACAGAACTAGATCAACTACTTTGGTTAGTGGTTCAACTGAGGATGAAACTATATTGGCCACCTGATCAACCGGAATGACCAGGGATGGAACCGGATTGACCATTCCATCAACTAACGATGCGTTGAGGGAAATCTTACGATAACCAGTTGGGAGTTGAAGCTTTTCCAAAAGAGAAGAAGCCTCATCCATACGAGGACAAAGGTGAGAATAATTATCACCTTCACATAAGATACAAGGAAATTTGGCAGTTGTCTTATTCTTACCAACCTTAACGTCACTAGTTGACAAGGTGTCACCATCATGTCGAGAAGGGGTTGATGACTTGGAAGACCACATTTCTAAGATCTTGGGAAGACCAGGGAAATCCCTCAAAAAGTGGTCACCCTTACAAGGACTGCAAGGGAATTTGGGTTTTATATTCTTCATTTTAATCTTGTTGACCTCATCAACACTCCCAGTACTATTAACATTAGTTGGTTGCTTGGATTTAGAGCACCTTGGTTTTTGAAACTGGAGATTCTAGGTTTGATCCCCAGTGGATTCACCAATTTTTGTTACAGTAAAATCCCCCTGCGGATAGGTGGATCCCCTCTTGAACCCTAAATATCTAAGATCAATATAGAAAGGTGCTAACTTTGGTCACTAACATCCCTTTAAACCTAGCTAAACTAATTTATAGAGAAGAGGAAGAAGATGTACCTTTTTACAATGTTTGTCCTCGCCCAGTTCCAAGTTGAGCTCTGATCCACAAGCTCTTCAACAGGTCCTACAATCCAATCAAAGACAAACCATGCTTCCTATTATACTACGATTAGTATTAAACTATATATATCCATTAAATACAAGTTCATGTAGGCATACACAATCTTGAAGGAAACAGGCCAAGCACATGTATTAATGAGAACTCAATAGAGATACTTACAGACCTTTGGTGTAGATGCAACAGCCTCACCAAGCTCTCCTTGTCCAACCCCTTGCTCAAATTATCCACAAACAAAATGACTATGCTTCACTGATTATCTCCCTTATGAGATCATAAGTTTGATGCCTTCAATCTCCTCTCTCCCCTCTCCTCCATGGAAATCCCTCATTATATAGGATTTGGAGGCTTAACCACCATGGAGAGGATCTCTCATCAGATCCACTAAGAAAGGGATCTCTAAGATATTTAGGGAGAAAATATCTCTTAAGGATTTTGGGGAGGAAATATCTCTCAAGGATTTTAAGGAGGAAATATTTCAACCATCCATGAGATCATCCACCTTCCCTAAAAATAGGAAACCAAATGTGAGGTGGATTCTCACACTTAATTACTTTATTTTTCATGAATATTAATAATAATTCATGTGCATTTGATTCTCACACTTAATCAATTTATTTTCCATGAATATTAATAATAATTCATGTGTACTTGGTATTTTTGCCTTCATGTAATATATCCCTCCTCCACATTGACTAGGGATTGTGACATAGGTTATTCCATGGTGTTAAGGTGTATGAGACAATTATATGAAACTTTATGACACTTAGGGTGAGTCACATAGGTGTGCAAATTTCATGTGTAATAGTCTCAACAGAAGACTTCCAAGTTCATAGGAAAATACCAAAGACCAGTCATACACCTAACAGGTCTGGAGGAGAGGAGACGCATCCCACCACAATGGAGGGAGAACATTCACCACTTCCTTCAGGAAGCTAGAAAATGATATCTACTTCTTCATCCAAGAAGCAGACTGATACCACATTGACTATTAATCCCACACAAGAGTCTGCAGAGCTTAGCATTTTTTAGAAATATAACTTGATTAACAAGAAGAATGGGATTCTTACTAGTAGCACCTATGCACAATTCTAGAATCAAACCTCTACAACCCAACATAGGTTTCTCTTTGCTTTTGACACAGAAAAAGGGAGGATGCACATGGCATACTTGCAGGCACAGGTGCCTCAACCCAAAACAATTTTTTATTACAAAAGGTCAACATTTGAGTTTGATAGCAAATATGTACATCCAGCTGATCAGATGGATCTGCACAGATAGACTGGAGAAATTATTTTCTCCAACTTGGCCAATACCTCCATGACTGCTACAATGTTGCAGGTTTCTTTGAATAATGTCCAAACTCAGCTAAATCTAGAGAAGGTGTATTCTTTGGCAAAGGATAACAAGACAAAATCTTTGGAAGAACCGATACTCAAAATTGGATATGATCCATCCAATGTTAAAGCAGCAGAAGATCTCCTCAAGAAGAAGAACGTTGACATAGCCTCTCTAAGGAAATAGCTGAAAATATCTACTACAGAAGACCCATAGGCTAAAGAAATGGATGAGACTGAAGGCCATAAAGAGGAAATGTTGAAGTTGATCATGGAGCAGAATGCTCAGATCAAGGAGATGGAAGTTGAGCTAGAGAAGCTAATCAAAGAAAAAGAGAAGAGTGTGCCAATGGCAGTGATTCCAATTAATGCAGTCCCTCTCATAGGGGTTAGTGCAGCTACAAAAAATTCAATAATGACCACAGAGGCATCAGAAAAGTTGGCAAAGTCCATGGAAGACATGTCCTTTCAGGGATAGGAAATCAAAATATTGTAGGATGAGATCAATAAACTCCAAAAATTGAAGGCCAATTTCCAGTCTAGTTACAATAAAAAGTTGCATACAACACAGATACTCAAGCAAGAATTGCAGAAGCTACAAAAAGAAACAGTCATGGCCAAAACACTTTCAGAGGCCAAAGAAAATATTTGGATGGGCATCTACAAATCCATGATAGAAATTTGGCCACTTATATAGATTATGTTCGAGCAACATGAACTAATACGGAGAAGTAAACAGGTCAGAGGAGAACTAGGAGAAATGCCTACTGAGGAAAATGAAATTATTAGATTCTTGAATTCCAAAACAAGAGAGGATCTAGAGGCCTTGGAGATTGAGGATAGAACAGAAACTATCTTTGAGGTCAAGACAATTTTGACCAAGAGAGGATTAATTTTGCAGCTGGAGGAAAGGTCCCAAGCAATGGACATTAGAGTTCAAAGGTTTTTAAGAAAAATATATTTACTGCATACGAAGGAGCTACCAAGGTTACTTTTGATCAATGATAAGTTGATTACCCTCTAATACTACAAACATAATATCATCACAGTGGAAAAGGATGGTCCTAAGTTTGCAGGGATACAGGGCAGTATCACTGGTAAAGAATTTTTGGAGACTCTGCAGTTGGACCTCAACATCCAACACAAGATCAAGTACATCTTCATCACCAAGCCCACCTTCGCCAAATACATAGAGATGGATGAAGTTTACCGAAGGTTACTCAAAATCACCATCCTGAGTCAAAAGAGATGGGATGACCTGTGCACTCTGATCAAGTAATGATGAGGTGGATGTCCAAGTCAACACAGAGAGAAATCAAAGTCAAGTTGATGACTCACCAACAACCTTCCCCAAAATTAGCACAAAGAATTCGACAGATCATTAGCATTTCCTACATTTCTGTATTTTATTATCTAATTAGTTAGATTTTGATTCTACCACATCTTGATCATTAATGATAGGATCGAATTTTAATTTTTCTATAAATACTTCAGACTTTGAAGTATTGAGGGTTGATCTTTATGCCCAAGCAAGTTGTAATCTGTAATGATTTTGAAGATATCTTCCAGTAATAAAAAGGATCATTCATAGGATTCCTGTGTGCTGATGTTGGTGATGTTATTTATCATTGCTTAGTTTTTATCTTACTTCGTTACCAATTTGTTTTCTGTCTCTGGTCATTTAAAACAAGGTTAAGTGCATAATTTATCTTCGTATACTCTGCTTCTAGCTTTTAAAGATCTGAATGTTATTCCTTTGATATTGTGATAAAGAAATTCTTAAATGCTTCTTTGTTGTGATTGATTATATCACCTTTTTCTTCCTTTCCATCACTTTAATTCTAAAGGATCCAACATTTTCATTACCTTTCCCTATGAAGAAACCTTATAAAATATATTCTCTGATCCCAACTCATAACACAGACCCCATAGCCCAATGGATGCATGAGAAATATTTCATCCATATTTATAAAACTAAACAACAAAATCCTATTAATTTAACTAGCCTAATATTTAAAACCCGAACATATCTAAATCTTACAGAGAGATCCCTCTCTGAAACTGGCAGGGATAGATCCCAGTTTCGAATTGGTTGGATAAAGTTACCTCTGCTAAATTTATTCTACCCCCTAACAACCTATGGGAATTTACAGAGCGTTAACGGAGAGATTCTGAGTCCAACGACTAGCACCATCGACATACCCAATGTGATAAGAGGATGGGTAATTCATCTGTCAAAACAAAGGCACATGATCAGACATACGGTTTTTGGGGATTTTTTGAGAAAAAAAACTAAAAAATCTAGGAAAATAGGAGAAAATACTTAAGATAGAGTGGCTATACAAAGGGTAGAATTTATTCAGATATAACCCATTGACAGGGTCTTTGAGTGTGGCCCCTTCGAGTTGATCCAAGATGTAGGCACCTTTAGTGAGGCAATGGTAGACGATATATGGTCCCCACCATAGAGATTCAAATTTTATGTGGCCTAGGGTATCATGCGCAATGTCGTGGGATAATACAATATCTCCTTTGGTGAAGGATCAAAGGTTAACTTGACGATCAAAGACAACCTTGGATCGTTTATTGTCTTCCTCATTATTTTGTAAGGACAATCAACTATCTTCAACAAGAGATTTGAGATTGAGCAATCATTGTTCTATGGGGGTAGTATTTGGAAAGAGCTTGATTATGGTATGCAGAGCAGGTATTTCACACTATATGGGAAGTATAAATTACACCCCATGAACCAGATGCAATGGTATGAACCTGATAGTTGTTTTGAGAACTATGCAATATGCCCATAATGCATAGAATAACATATGATGCCAGTTGGTTTTTTTTTGTTGACCGTGCATTGGAGCATGGTATTGAGGAATTTATTGACGGATTTGACTTGCCCATTTGATTGGGGGTAATATGGTGAAGACAAATCATGGGTAAAGCTCAGTTTGGTAGATAACTCAATGAATATTGCATTCTCAAAATGCTTTTTGTGATCAACCACATGCTAGAGGGGGACTCCAAAGTGAGTAACGACATGGTTAAAAAAGAAGTGGGTTGTTGTGTCAGTTGTGTTGTTGAATGTGGGCATGGCTTCAACCCATTTGGTGAAATAGTCAACTGTAACTACGATGTACTTATGCCCATTACTAGATGGGGGATTGCAAGTCATGAAATAGATGCCCCACTTGCATACGGGGCCTATTGTGATAACAAGATGGAGGGAAGATGGTGGAGCTATGGCTTTATGTGTGAATAGTTGGAACTTGTCACAACGCTTGACTGCATGGATGAAATCATGGAATAAGGTGGGTCAAAAGTAACCAAATCGGATGACCTTCTGGATAGTGGACATTCCTGAAAGGTGACCCCCATAGACACCAATATGAAAATCATTCAACACCTTTTCTACTTCTCCAATCGTGAGGTAGTTGTGTAGGACTGTATATGCCCCCATGCGGTAGATGACTTCTTTGATGAGGAGGTAAAATGATTCTTGATGTCAGATGTGGCATATGACATCACGAGAGAGATTAGGGATAATTGTTTTAGTGCAGAGGTACACTAGTATATCGTCATACCATGGATCATCTAATGTGATGATAAACATGTGTTCATCTAGGAAGTCTTCATTGACGGGGGCATCATGGGAAGTAGAGGGGATATCTGATATTAGCTTAGCAAGGACCAAATATTTTTTTCTCTTGGGAGTGGAGAATTATAAATCATATTCTTGTAGGATAACAATCCATTGAGCGAATTTTCCATTAATTTGGCGGTGACTGAGAAAGTAGCGCATAGAGTTAAAATCTTCCATGACCTTGGTATTTCAAAGAAAGATATAATGACGCAACTTTTGGACTATGAGGACAAATGCTAGGGACATTTTTTCTTCGTGGTTGTATTTCAAGGGTGGCCTAGAAAGGTTCTTGTTGATATAGTAAATGATGTGCTCCTACATGTCATTACCTAGTTGGACTAAAACCCCTACAATTGAAACTTGTGAGTCTGACAGGGATAGGATATAATCCTTGTCAAAGTCTAGGGGATTGATCAAGGGGGATTTGTTGATCACTCCTTTTAATGATTCAAAAGTGGTTTGGTTATGTTGATCCCAAATCGCGTAATAATAAATGAAATAATCCATGGGCATGTATGGAAGAATCGGGGATAAAACGACGTAGGAAGTTGGATTTTCCTTGAAGGATTTGTAGCTATTGCCAATTCTTTTGAGGGGGGATCTCATTAATTTCTTATACCTTGACGGGGTCCACTATGATTCCTTCATTGGAAACAATAAAACCAAGTAGATGTCATGTAGTTACATAGAAAACACATTTGAGGGGGTTTAACCAGATATGATATCAATGACAATGTTGAAATACAAGACGTAAATGTTCCAGATGCTCAGACCTTTTCTTAGACCGAGTAGTGAGATCATCTAAGTAGGATAGAATGCTATGGGAGAGATCATGGAGAGCGTATTTCATGTTCCACTAGAAAGTATCACCCGCATTTTTAAAGCCAAATGGAATAACCTGATAGGCAAAGGTGCCCCATGGGATGATAAATGTAGTTTTGTATTGGTTTGCATGACGAATATAGATTTGATTGTAGCCGGAGAAGCCATCCATTAATGAGAGGACTTTGTGTCCAGTGCAAGCTTCAATAACTTGATCGATGAAGGGAGTGGGAAAGTTTTCCTTGGGAAATGCTTGGTTGAGATCATGAAAATCAACACATACGCAAATACTTCCTTGTTTCTTGTTGACTAGAATAGGATTGGAAACCCATGATGTATTTGTGATGGGATATATGAACCTAGTTGATCATAATTTATCTATCTCTGCTTTCATAGCCATGGATTTTGAAGGATGAAGTGGTATTTTCTTTTGGTGAACGAGGGAAACATTTGGCCATGTGTTGATGCGATGTTCAATAATGGCAAGGTCTAATCTGAGAATTTTTGTGTATGACCAAGTGAATACGTCTCGGAATTCCTGAAAGAGGGATTTTCAAGAAATGATCTCCTCAGGGGTGCATGCAACGCTGAGGGTAATTTCTTCAATGATGATTGGTTTGAATGAAATGTCAATTTTGAAGGTAAGGGAGATGTTGGCCATGTTCCCTTCTTCAAAGGCATCGGGTGTGGGGATTGGATTATTGAACGAATCAACATGTCCTAGGGGGATGAAATATTTAGTTTCGATCACATATACCTGAGGGTTTAGGCAGGGTTGAAATGCTTGTTGAGATAACAAGAAAGAGCAATGGTGCATGCCATCCCATGGATAGTCTGGTGTTGTCATAGCCTTGATGCTATCTTCATCAAAGTGGAATATGTGTGAGACAAAGAGGTCCTCAGAGGTTTTAACTGGTGGTCGGGATGTGCGAGCACCCAATGTTTGAGGTATAGTGGGGATGATGTCATTGTATGTGGAAGGGGGACTAGGCATAAATGGGGTAGTCTTAGTAGCCCCTAGTTTGGTAGAGGGGGATGAGTCAACTTTTTTAGATGAAATACACCATATGTCCAATTAAGTGTTTGGATCATGAGTGATGGGAGGAGGTAAAATGTCAGGTATAGGAATTATCGGTGAATTGGGTGGACTTGGTGGTAAATATTTCGATAGTTTTGGAATGGGTATGGCCATAGGGGTTAAAGGAAAAAGGTTGGGCCATGGAGGGGGATTTTCCAAGGCCTAGTCTAATGGAGGTTGAACCTATGGTGCAATGGTTGGGATGGAAGCCCCATGGCACGCTCTTCCTTCAATAATGAGTCGGAACCTATACATGTAATGTTCCATCTGGTAACACCACGCACATGGGCATCGTAAATATCCTGAGTGTTAGTAGTAGGGTGGGTAGATTGAGAGGGCTGTGACAATGGTGTTTGTCTCACTACTCCCAGAGTCTCCTGGAAGGTAGGGAGATTTGGGAATTCATGGGTATAATGACTGTACTCCCTACATAGGGTGCATGCATGGTTGGTATGCAGGCCCTTCTTCTTCATGGAAGAGGATTTTGTTGGGGTAGGTGCCACTGTGGGGGTAGGGAATATGGGTGTTTCTTTGGGAAACTAAATTAAGTCATGCAATTAAGTTTATGTAGGGAAAAGGTTGGTCAGGTGTTTGACTATTGCACAGATCATGCATGGTGGTTGGACACGAGGTTTGTGTGCTCCTTTATTTTTCTTGTTTCCCCCATCGTTGGTAGTGAGGAGTGAAATTGTGTGACTAATAGAAAGTTGTTGAGTTTGAACGATAGGTGTGATAGGTCCAATAGTGGGTTGGACTGGGAGAAATGGTGTTGGTTCCATAAAAGGTGGTTTGAGGTACCACACAGGGATGGCGATCACCATGTTGGGTAAGGTGAGAGTAGCAGGGACTTAATAATTTGACACACCAAGTGGTGGATAAAATAATGGAATTTGGGTTAGGTCTTGAGGGACTATTTTCCAAATGGATGGTAAGGAACCTAGCATTTTCTCTAGGCCTCATTGTGACATTGAGGTCTCTGTGATGATTGGGATGGTGTGTTCATCAAGGGGAGGTTCATCTATAATTGCGACGCCATTTTATGTAACAACGCATACTTATGTGGACCCAACATGTGGGGTAATGGGAGGATCTCCTTGATAAGAACCCGAGAGGGAGGGGTCTTGGAATATTCCTGGTATGATGTCAACAAATGATGAGATGTCAACACTAGACAATATGAGAGGGAGGTACATTATCAATGTTGCTGGAATGATTGGGCTTGTACTGTGGTAATTGGTCAATAGTGACTATCTTCCCGTTATGGGGGAAGAGTATGGTGCGAAAAAAAGATGACACAACTACCTTCATGGAATACATGTAACTATGTACAAAAATGATGTTGTAGTATAATGGGCATCGATAAATTCAATGTCGATGATAATGGTTTTTCCTCCAAGTTCTATAGGCACATTTTGGTAGATGCCTTCCGGTTGTGATGGGTGTCCATCATATGCTCGTAGAGTAATGGTTGATGGAACAAGTTCATGGGAACCAATTTTTTTCCATAGAGATTTGGACATGGTACATGTGGATTCCCCTTCGTCGATGATGCATCAATGGATCAGGCGGTTGCAAATTTGACTGGAATTAGGAAAGACGCCAGTGATGGTAAACGTGGTTCATTATTGTCTAATTCAAAGGTGATTAGACGGGTATCTGATGGGTCGACTGCCCCCAAGGTTGAGATCAGGGATTTCCATTTGTTTGGAGGACCTCCAAGAAAAACATGGTCATTGAAGATTGTGTTAGGGCATTAATGGGGTTGTACGATTGTGTTTCTCTAGCATGGGGGTTGTTGACATTCCTGCATAATGGTATGCGAGGAATTCGAGTGGTGGTTTCATTGTTTGTACAAAGAATGGTCAATGGTTGTCCTACTGGTATGGGGGGGGGGATCTAGATTGGTGAGGTTCAAGTCAAGAGGCATGTTGTATTGACAGTTGCATGTTTGAAGTAGGATTTCCTCTTCAATGGTGAGGAGGATTGGTCGATCGATGACGTTTTCATATTGGGGTGGCCCCATATTAGGATGTTGTCCCATATGTTGTGGGGGATTTGTTATTGTTTGTTGGGTATTAATAACTCCATGATGAGGAATCGGGTTTTGGAGAAATGTGAGTGTACGAGTTTGCAAATAATTTTGGGGCATTTGTGGGGGTCCTTTTGGTGCAGGGGGTTGTTGGGTATTCATTAACTCTTTCATCCATTTGTACTCAACAATTTTGAGGAAATGATGAGTATAATGACCATACTCACCACATAATGTGAAAGGGAAGTTGGTTTGAAGATTGTTATTTCTCTCTTGTCTTGGTTTCCCAATGATATTTCCCCCTTAGGGGTAATGGTTATCCTGATTTTGGTTGCCCCCAGAGGGGAGGTTTGGTTGTTGGGGGTTTCTCCTTTGTCCCTAGTTTTTATTCTTTCCCTTTCTCTGATTTTTATTGAATTGATGAGGGGGGTTGGTTGTGTTAAATTTTTAGAAAGCTTGAACTTGTTGAAGAGGGGAAGATTGAATAAAATTTACCCTTTCCTAGTGATTTCCATCTGGTGGAGAAATGGGTTAGGGAGGGCCAGAGAAGGGGTAGTATGGATTATTTTGGGGAGGTCCATATTGAGTATATGAAGTGGGGATTCACCCACTAGTGTTGGTATGATATGATGTGGTTGGTGGCGGGATTAGGTGTGATACATTCACAAGTTTGGTGGGTGTTGGTATGTGTGCTCCCATTATGGGGGGGGGGGGGGGGA
>ML780402.1:429613-439708 GCA_009831015.1 Picea engelmannii
TTGTTGATAATTGCTTTATTTCGTTTTAAAATCTCCCAATCTCCCATTGGTTGTTAGTGTAATTTTCTGAATTTTCTTTTGTGACGTTGAAATAGGTACCAAGTTGTCATGCTTACTCAATCCCCCAACTAAAAGAAAAATCCCAACTAAAAGAAAAATCCCAACTAAAAGAAAAATCCGATTGAGTAAGAGACATCACTTTTGGTAAAATCTTGTTATTGTTATTGGTTTCAATGGGTTTCATTTTGTGATCAAAACTCGTCATTATTGGGAGGAGACATCTAAAAATCCAACCATGTTAAGGGTTGATGTGGTCCAGGCCAAGGTGTGATTCTCGGGTGATTTTGACAGTTTAGATGCCCTTGAGTCGTAATTTGACTAGTCCCGCAAGTCACTGACATGCTAGCAAACAAAAAAACACAATCGTCAAATTTGATGGAGTGGGCACTGGGAGGTGTCAGAAGGGTTAATATTACAAACATGGAGGAACAATACAAATTGCATTTGTTCGAGGTCTCTATATATTAACCAATCATGCACAAGCTTATGCATTATTGCAAACTTTGAAGATGAACACCAATTCATGTTACAAACCCAAAGGAATAATAAAACTTTCATTGCTTGGGGTCTCGAATATTAACTAATAATCACGTTGAAGCATGTGCATTATTGCAAGCCCTACATCAATTCTCTCATTTAGAAATTGATGGTGATGGGGGACTCAAAGAATGTTATAAGGCACATGGTCTTGAACACCAACTCGTAGCCTCTTAGCATCAGTGATGGAGTAGAAAAAACAAGAATCAAATAATTTCTCCTATGTAAATTTTGTCAATGTTTCATCGAAACCTGCACAGGAGATCTAGCTAAAGCAAGTACAAACAAAGCTTATCAAGAAAAGGACAAGAGATTCAATATGGAAGAATAAGAAAATATATTCACACTACTCCAATGAGATGATCAATGCATGAATGATTGATACAATGAATGAGTGGAAGACACTCATATATAGCAAAGAACATTCCATAATTAAGAAAAACAATCAAGCAGTTAGCTTTCCTTAGGAATGCATGCATGCATAATAGTGATGATCTAAATAGAAAGTCTAAAATAGAACTAGTCAGTTAACTCCCACTGAACTAGTGTGCCCAAAATAAAAATTTCTTCAACACCCCCTCGAACATCACTATGGAGTAAAAATGAGTCATGGCTACTAAGCCATATTAGGTATTCATGTACATTGCAACTAATGAATACAAAATAAAAATGAGGAAAGAGGGAAAACCACGTGGGAACAAAACCCCTCCTCAAAATAAAATGCATCAAAAGAAGAAAAGGTAGATGCTAGGAAACTATGTTCTTCACTCCAAGACAATCCCACAAAATCTGAAACTTCAGCCCAGTGAAGGTCTTGGTGAAGATATCGACAATGTGTTCAGAGAAATGACAGAATTGTAGATCAATGGTCCTATCATGTACTAGATCTCTAATGAAATGCATGTGGACCTCAATGTGTTTGGTTTGTTGTCGTTGTACTGGATCTCTGCAAAATCTCAGTGTACTCTGATTGTCACACCATATGACAGTCGGACAGTGAAACTTGATACCAATCTCGGTAAGGAAGTGTTGAAGCCAAAGTGCCTGAATGACACAATTGACTAATCCTCTATACTCGGCCTATGCAGAGGATAAAACAATGGTTCACTGCTTCTTACAACAAATAGGGCATGAACCCAAACTGAGAGTGAAATCGGAAGTGGACTTGTGATCTATGCCATCACCAACCCAATTTGAATCTGTGAAGCCTATGAGATCTAATGCACAACCAACTGCATAGTGAATCCCATAACTGATGGTGCCCTAAACATATCTGAGGATGTGCTTGGCAACTTTCCAGTGCAGATCACGAGGCTCCTGCATGTATCTGGAAACTGCTCCTACTGCATATGAGATATCTAGATAGGTGTGGGTGAGATACAGAAGACTCCCCACCAACTATTGATACAAAGTGTTGTCCACTAATGGTGTATCCCCACCATCATCAAGTCTGATCCCAGATAAGAAGGGCGTAGATGCAAACTTACAGTCTGTCATGTGGAATATATCTAGAAGATACCTATCATACTTAACCTGAGAAAGTTTGATGCCTAAAGCATCCTGCCTAATCTCGAGACCAAGAAAGAAGTAAATTGGACCCATGTCCATCATAGAGAACCTAGCATGCAAAATATCTTTGACCACAACAATCGTTGAAGTAGAGCTACCAGTGATAAAAAGATCATCAACATAGAGTACTAAAATCATCAAAGAGTTAGTAGTCCTCGACATGTAAACACTGCAATCATATGTACATCTAACAAAATCACGTGAAAGCAGATAAGAATCCATATTTGCATACCATCCTATAGGTCCCTTCTTGAGGCCATAGAGTGAGTTCTTCGGTGTACATACTAAAGATGAGTTTTGAATGAACCCATGTGGATGCTCCATGTAGATCTCCTCTAAAAAATCACCGTGAAGAAAAACATTCTTCACGTCCATCTGGTAAACTTCCCATCCTTTGGATGCTGCAATGACTAGAACCAAGCGAATGGAGTCCATATTTTCTACAGGAGAAAATGTCTCATCATAATCTATCCCATGAATCTGCTGAAATCCTTTTGCAACTAGTCTTGCCTTGTACCTGCTCACATGATCATCTGGTGCCCTCTTGGTCCTATAGACTCATTTGTATTTTACAAGTTTACTCTCTGGTGGAAGTAGAACCAGATCCCAAGTCTGATTCTCTAGGAGTGAGTCATACTACTCCTGCATGGCTACTTTCCAAAAAGGATTTCCCATAACCTCACTATAGATTTATGGATCAGAAGATTGAACCATATAGGACTTCTCATAGGAAATTTTTTGGTTTTGATCGAAAAAGCCACAGTGTTGTCAATAGATTGTCGACGTTTCGGATCCAAATCAGGATCCATCTTCAGGACAAAGAGCCTGGGTTTAAGAGAAAGGGAAGACATGGTATAAATACTGGAAGTGGGAAAGTTTATTAGTGTCGGCTAAGTAGAAATATTTAATAAATTTAATTATTTTATAAGATATTTCTAGGGTTTATTAGATTTTTGTTTATTAAAGGTTATAATAGTTTATTAATAATTTTAGGGTTTCTTATTTATATTTAATCATTTAATGTTCTAGGGTTTAGTTAATAGGTAAAAAATGGATTCTTAAATTTTTATTTTAGGGTTAGGTTAATATAAAATGAGGTTAAGGTATAAACAAATTAAATGTTTGTTTTGGGTTTAATATTAGGGTTACTTTTGTTATAAGGTAAATAATGGGTTCTTATTAATTTAATGTTGTGTACTAAAGTCTTCATTAAGAATAATAGGTTCTAGGGTTAGGTTATAGGTATCAAGTAATTTATAAGATTAGGGTTTTTTCTTTTCTTGTTAATTTATATTCTAAGTGTTTTATTACTACAGGGTTAATTAATATTAATCAATTAGGTTCTTAGGTTTTATAAGAGGTTATTAGGTTGTCTTAGAATTAAATGGGAGGGGTTTTCTTATGAATAATTTGATTTATAAAAAGAAAAGAAAATTACCAAAGTTTATTGTTGTTTTTTGTGGAACAGGGGGAGCCAGTTTTCGCTCAGTTCTAACCCACTATCTCTATTAAGGTTACTAGGATGTTTACGGATTTCAATGGCTTCTCTAATATGACGTTTGAAGAGGTGATTCTCTTTGGCGAAGATTTTGGTGTCTTCTAGGCGAACATGGTGTCTAGTTTTGATGGAGTGTTCAGCTAGGGCGGAGGTGCGGATGCGTTCGTTCTTGATGTCAGCTCCATGTTCTTTTATCCTAACTTGGAAGGAGCGACCGGTTTCACCAATGTAGCATTTACCGCATGAGCACTCTATTTTGTAGATTCCTTTGCCATTGTGAGGGTTAAGTTTGTCTTTAACGGATCTCATACTTTGTTTGATGGTTACAAGGGGTTTGAAGGAGGTTTTAATCTCTTTTTTACTGAGTACTCTTGCAATTCTATCGATCACTCCTTGGATGTACGGAAGGTAGGCACTTCTATTCAGGTTTTATTCTTTAGGGGCAATGTGATTATTGCGGGTTATTTCTAGGGCTTTGTTTATTGCATTCTTAATGTCTTTTTGTTTATACTCTATGTTCCTAAAAGTCTTGGTAAGGTGATCTGTTTCCTTATCTAGGTGTGTTTCATCAAAGATTCTTATGGCTCTAGTGGCTAAGGTTTTTAAGACACCTAGTTTCTGGTTGGGGTGGTGATGGGAATTGGCGTGGAGATAGTTCTTAGTGTGGGTCTTCTTTCTATACACCGCATGTCCAAGATCACCATTACTTTTCTTTTTGATAAGAATGTCTAGGAAGGGGATGATATCGTTCTCTTCGAGTTCCATGGTGAATTTTATATCTTCGGATATGTTGTTTAGGTGTAGAAAGAATTTCTATAATTCAACTTTTCCATGGGGCTAGAGAACATTTGTATCATCAACATACATTTTCCACCTCGAGGGTTTTAGGGGAAAAGAGTCTAGGGCCTTCTTTTTGAAATTCTCCATGAACAGGTTGGCAACAATGGGGGACAGTGGGGAGCCCATTGCTACGTCGCTGGTTTGTTCATAGAACTCTCCTTGCAAGAGTACTCAGTAAAAAAGAGATTAAAACCTCCTTCAAACCCCTTGTAACCATCGAAGAGTATGAGATCCGTTAAAGACAAACTTAACCCTCACAATGGCAAAGGAATCTACAAAATAGAGTGCTCATGCAGTAAATGCTACATTGGTGAAACCGGTCGCTCCTTCCAAGTTAGGATAAAATAACATGGAGATGACATCAAGAACGAATGCATCTGCACCTCCACCCTAGCTGAACACTCCATCAAAACTAGACACCATGTTCGCCTAGAATAGCCTCCTAAATAAATGCGTACTACTCTCTTGTACTTATATTCAATGAGTGATCAAAATGAATCGATATAACCTCTATTTATACTCTAAAAGACCTAAAATACATGACTTATCAATAAACCCTTTCACAATTACACTTAGGAATAATCAATACAATTACACTTAGGAATAACTTCCGAAATTATAGAAAATATCAACACTCCCTCTTAATGAGGAAGGTATTCTATCCAACACAGACTCTAACACTGTCGCCATCCATAGGAGCTCATGACCGTTGACTATCAGACACACGAATCTATACATCACGGGAAATTCATAGTGACTTCACAGCATGCATAGAGGGTCAGTGGGTATCTCTTCAATAGCTACAACATGTCATCATGAAACTATGCAATTTACCGAAGAAAACTTAGATACCTTTATGCATGACATCCAATACCCTGTGATAACATCTGTACCTCATCTCTTCAACATGCATCCAAAGACGATGGGTATCTCTCCAATAGCTACAACATGTCATCATGACATCCACTACCCTACGATAACATCTAAAGCCATCACTCCCTCTGAAGAGGGACTATACTGAGCTTGTCACTTAAGTACTCGAATTTTTCCCTTGACAATGACTTTGTTAGCACATCTGCAACCTACTCATCGGTAGCCACATATTGGAGCCTCACTTCTCCCTTATGCAATATACCCCTGATATAGTGATACCTAATTTTGATATGCTTTGACTTATCATGAAACACAAGGTTCTCTGACAACTTTATACAACTCTGGTTTTCGCACAAAATACAATTCGCCTCCATCGCAATATTGAATAATCCAGTCAGCATTTTTTGAAGACATAGTGCTTCGCGACATGCTACCACATATTATGCTTCATCCATACTGAGTGCTACACATGATTGCTTATTACTAATCCATGAAATCATACCGGATCCCAAAGTGAAGCAACATCCTAATGTACTTTTCCGGTTTGTAACACTACCGACCCAATCTAAATATGAATATCCAAATAGATTGATCTCATTGTCTGCAACATACTTGAGCCCATAATCCATTGTACCTTTAAGGTACCTCATCACATGTTTTACTACAATCAGGTGAACACGTCTGGGGTCAACCATGTACTGACTCAGGGTGTTCACATACAACATATATTTGGTTGTGTATTCATCAAATACATAAACAAACCCACCATCTGTGTATATAAATTAACTTCCATAGTCTATGAAGTCGTATCCTGCAACAACTTCAGATTTGATACCATAGGTGTAGTCATTTCCTTGCAATCCAATATCCCGAACCTCTTTAGGATTTCCACTGCATACTTCCCTTGACCTAGGAATATTTAACTAAGATTTTTCTATACCTCTAGTCCCAAGTAATAGTGCATTAGACCAAGATCCTTCATATCAAACTCATAGGTCAACTCCCCCTATCACTGAAAACCTTGATTCTCCAGTTTGCCTCACTCGTTGCTCCCTCTGTGACTCTGTGACAATATTTCCATTTTCCAAAGCATACAACATCATGGTAACTGCCACATCAACACATTGACACAAGATTCATGTGATCTCAACTACAGAGGGTTTGTCACTACTTCTTATGTCCATCTGTATCACTCCTCACCAAATACTCATGTTGATCTTGATCTTCTTCTCTGTCAAGTTCTCTACCTGAGCCCTAAACTCTTAGAATTTGTTGAAGGCCTCATCCTTGGTCTTCATGAAGAAGATCCATGAGTGTCACATAGTATAAGAATCTCGGTAAACTTTCATGTGCCTAGAAGGATCACAATCTAATAACCAGGTATCCATGGTCACTTTCCTAGAACACGAACATCTCTATGGAACAAGCATTTCCATGGTAACTTTCCCAAAACAAAATCAGAGCAAAAGAAGAATATTTCTCGTTCTAAAGTTTGTTGCAGTGATCCTTGCAAACACATTTCCTATTCATGATAAAAATAATGATCAAGGTGGTGACCTTGTGATAATATTTCTCAATAACCATGTAGATGATGAAGCCTCCATTCACACAGGGTCGTGTCCAAATTCATATTTCTTTTTCATTGTCCAGGGATATGGCAACCAAAGTCTAAATGAGGTTGTTGTTCTATATGAAATTATCTATCCTAAAACTCATACAAGTGTTTCTACTCCTCTCTTCCTCTTCCAAAAAGTTTTGGGAGCACCCAAGTGCGGAACATAAGCATAATGTCTTCATCCCTCCTTAACTCACCACTCTCACCTACAATGCTTATTTACGATAGAGTTTTAATACTCCCCATCACCGCTCTTGTTGTTACTATCCCTACACTTACGTCACCATAGGTGTAACGAGGATAATATCATTGGATCACAAATCACAATGGAAGGAAGAATGAAACCCTACAAGGATACCCTCAACCTTCTCGATCATGCTAGCTTTTGTGTCTTCATTAATTACAACATTGATCAGAAGTCACTCAACCTTATCTATTGCACCAACAATCATATTTCCCACGAAATCATCATTCTAGGATGGCACCCGAATCCCGTATTATCACCATGAGCTCCACCTTGCCTCTGCCTATATATATCTAGATAAACATCGTTGGAATCAAGCAATCAAAGTCGAAAATGTTTTTCCTCTTATAATTTCCTTTCTTTTACTGGAAGTAGCAAGGAATGAAAGCCAACATAATAGTCATTCAGAATTTCATTCTTCTATTAGAAATAAAAATATCAATGGGGATGACAAAATTAATTATGTCTTTAGTGATCCAGAAGCTCGCTAATTTGTACAAGGATCCTACAAGTAGATGTATATCTATGAGAACTCTCATGAATCACAATGAGCAGGAGGAGGCAAAATTCGTGCCCAACTTACTCGGATAAGTCTTAGAATTTGCTTGTAAATCCAAGGGTTCACATATCCATGCGATAAATCCATGAATTAGTTTCTCGAAAGCATGGAACCCATTTATTTTATCATGTAAGAATTATCTTGTGCATGTTCACAATCTCCCTCAATTCGAGCTGAATGAATTCGAGCATTGATCTATAATTTGATTTCGATTTGGAGCATCCACAACAATTACTACTTACCACCATTTTTTTTTGGGAAAGTGTTTGATCCCATGCATGATCGACTGGTGAAGAAGATTTCTATGTGAATACTTGATCAGGGGATCAAATTTTGCTCAATTTTCAAAGTGCTCGGAATGCGACGAAAACAATATCATTGCGTCTCTCTCGTCTACCTGATTTCGGCGGTATATTTACTTTCTCAAACAGAGTCCGTATGGAGAAGATATCGCGATCTGTTCGCCAAGGCAAACAAGCAAAATTTTTGGATGCTGACTGTACCTGTTCGTACATTCCGTACGGTGATGTGGTAGGGCCGTACCGTCTGTACGATGATGTGGCAGGTGGATGACGTGGCATGCTTTCATTGGTTGATGGTTGTCAAATCGGGTGATGACACGTGTCATTAGTGGTCAATAATGTGCGGACACGTGGCCCAATTCATTGGCGCCACATGTCACGATATGACTGGTTTATATGGTTACATGTAAAATGGTATGGGGAGTCCGCGGGGTTCGACCCCCGGACCTCCCCCACTATACAACGTTCCAATGAAACTCCGCCAGCCAACATACCATCGTTTATCCCTTGTTATGAATGCGGGCAATATTACATTTGAATTGCAATTGTTTTGTATTGGTAGTTCTTTGCAATATACATATGACTGCCACCCATATCATAACCGTGTATTGTAATGTTGCGCACGGGTTTGAACATAGCCCACGGTCTATATGTATGCGCATATGACCATATATGTTGGCCCATAACCGTTGTATGAACCGTGTATATGCGTGCGGGTATTGGTTACGGTGGTTCCACGGTTTAATAACCAACCGCCATGTGTTATTACATTATTTGGTATTGAAACGAAGCCCTTTTGAATTATAGCGCGTGGTCATGTTCCGACCCATATGCCCAGGTGCCGAGGCGGTTAGGGGCTGGCGTGCCCTTAACCATCCTACGGTTTGCACCGTTGGCACGGTTGCGCCCGGTGCTGGGTTTTTGCGCTTAAAAGAGCGTGTGAGCCAGGTTCATGGAAAAGGAGGGTGCGAATTGTAGAACCAGAGACAACAAGCTTGAAGAGTGAGACTTCCAAGAGGCCTAACTTCTTCATTTTTCGACCGATTGAGGTGCCGAAAGAGCCCAGACAGGGGTTTTGGGATGCTAGGAAGCCATTGGAGCAGTCGGTTTGTCAGTTTGAGCATTGTAAGACATGTTTTTGAGCACTTTTTGAGCAATTAATAATAATGATCCATTGGAAGCTAGACCAGGAGATGTAGCCCAGAAGAGGGGTGAACTCCTTTATCAATTGTTGTGCACATGTGTTTATGTTCAATGTTTATGCTACTGTCTATGTGTAATTTGCATAAGTAATCCTTTATATTATGTGTTGCAAACTGATCCTTTTGCTTTAAACACATAACATTTCACTTGCAATAATTTTTCAAGTTTTTCAAGTCTTCTTCAATTTTAGATCAAGTTGGTATCAGAGCGCTGGTTTTGAAGACTTGATTGTTTGCAAGTTTTGTTTCTGATGCTCACAAGGTTGAAACTCATAAGAGGAGAAGGTCAACTTGTGGAGCCAAGTTCTTATCCGACAAGGAGGAATCAATTTCATTCACCGCAAGTTGCAGAGAGACATTCACCAAGCATGGCTCATGCAGAAGACCATGAACGTGTTTCGACTGAAGAGGAAGACTTCAGGCAGAATATCATATAGTTGAGAGATATGATGAAGGTCATGATGGAACAAAACATGATGTCGCAGGGTGAAGGCTCTAACCCTTCAATGCATAAGGGAGGCGGTGGTGACAAGACCCCAAACAGAGATGGAGGGAATGGTGCTCCTCCACCACCCTCTTCTCCATCATCATCTTCTTCTTCTTCTTCTACCAGTTCGAAATATCTTCCCAATGGGAATGGTAAAACTCCTTCGCAAATTCCTTCATTAAAGCTTGATATAAAATTTGAGTTGCCACTTTATAATGGAGAAGTTAACGCTGGAAAGTTAGATAATTGGATACGTCAAATTGAAGTCTATTCTAGAATACAAAAGATTCAAGATGATGAAACCAAAAT
>ML780402.1:448525-467452 GCA_009831015.1 Picea engelmannii
GATATGGGGATAGGGAGTGATAAGAGAGAGAGGTAGATGCAAGAGAGACAGAAAGAGAGAGGAGAAGGAGAGAAGGGTAGAGAGGGAGAGAGAGAGGGAGAGGGAGAGGGGAAGAGAGTTTGAAAGAAAAGGGGGGGGGGGCAAAGAGAGATAGGGTCATAGATAAAGGTAGAGAGAGAGAGAGAGGGAGGGAAGGAGTGTTACCCATTAAAATGTCACACTTGAGTTACACACCCTAATTGTCGCAAGTGTCACAAAGCGATGTATGCACCTTGGTAAGTGTCACATGCATTGTCGTAAGTGTCATATGAACCTTTCAAAGTGTAGAATTAACTTTGTGAGGAATCTCCACCTCCTGAAACTATTAAAAAAAAATTTCATGACCCCTATGTCATATGGGAGGAGGAAACCCATCATTTCTAGGTCAAAACACACTTTTTCCTTAGAATATTTGACCCATTTTTGATCATTTATGAAGGGTGGCACCCCCCTGGCCATGTGTAGGGAGCACCATTGCTTCCCTTCCATATTAAATGGAGCACCACTTTTTGTGAATGGTGCCATGTATCTCACTAGGGGGGAGCATCATTCTTGTTGAGAGAAAGGGGGGATCTCCTCCACCTTAATCTATGGGCCAACTCCTTTAGATTGGGTTAGTTGTGTTCGACCCTCATGATTGGGATTCACTTTAGGATCTGATCCAAACCTCAAGGATCCATATCCTCAACCATATCCATCATTTTATCATAGTTGTTGTGCCTCTCAAGCCTATATATTGAGGGCTTTCCAAGGTGAAGAGATGAAGGATTGGAGAATATCAAACCTATGATCTAGAGGAAGATTTTCAGTATCAAACCTCTAATATTGGTATATTCTTGCAAGGGATAGATGAGGAGAGATTGGAGAACAATTGCATCATCATCCATGGTTTTTAAGTATTCTCTTTGGGTTCTCATTTGAATATACTTGACCTATTTCCTTCAAGCTTGTGTATTCTTGCATGTGCTTGTCTACTGTGCCTTCAATATTTGTAGATGAATTTGCTTGATCTAATCAACTAGAATAGGAGGTAATGGTTTCTCTTTGATTCCTATTGTAGGTATCAAGTTGCACCAGGGAGTTTAGAGATCAAGCTCATATTGGAGGCAACAAGGACACACTTCGAAATAAGGTGCATCACACCCTTACTCCCTCTCTCTTTCTGATTGGTTAAACTGAATTCAAAGGGATGTTAGTGTCCACTTGTAGTGTTTTTGTCTTGGTATAGGGGTATGTAATCCAAGGGATATTTCACCTGTCTGCAAGGGAAATATTTCGTAACAGAAATTGGCGGCTCCACTAGGGATCGACTTTGAATAGTCTTTCCTTGGATCGTTTAAATCATTTTTCCATCATTAGGTTTTGTTTGATGATTGATTATAAATAAATTCCATCTTTCATATGCTTAATTGAAAGCTTCACTAAGTCGTTGATTTATTTTTCTAAGTTTTCATCCATTAAGTGTAATTTTATGAATTTTTGAGAAGGTTGGAACTCCCTTGCAGTTCACACCAGGGCACCACTTACCTCACTGGTGCTCCATAGAATCCTACCAAATGTTTCCATAGGTTGACTAGTGCCCCCCCATAGCCTCCTATAAGGTGCCAATCCCCTAACTGACACTTTCTCTGCTTGAGAACAGGGGTGTTAGTCCCCCTATTTTGGCCTTTTCTCCTCCTTCTACTTTCTCTTTCTCAGTCTGATCTTCAGGGGATTTTGTCCAGAGACTCCTTGATTATCCTTGACTTTATTTTTCTGATAATTTGACAGCTATCACTCATTTATGTTTCTCCCTTGAGTTTACAAATATTATCCTAGTTGTGGTCCCCTTGGGTTAACAAGATCCCTTGGTTCTTCCTTCCTTTGAGTTTGTCTAATCTTCGCCTCACAAAGATTTCATATTGCTTGGTTGTTTAGGATTGTTCATCAACTAGGGTTTTCAAAGGTTTTTTGGTTTTGAGCCTTCTTGTCCTCATTTGAAACATCTCTCTTTTTTTGATGATTAGGACTCTTTTTCTTACCACAACCCTGATTGATTTTCATTTCTTGTTGCTCATTGTTTGAGGATTTTCATGAGTGCTTGTCTTATTTCTCTTTTTCATCTTTGAGTTCTTGACTGAACGTGTTATCCCTTACTTGTTGTCTTTCAGTTCTCATCACTTTAAGTGCACTTTGTTTGATTTATTTTTTGCCTTGTATTTCTTTGTATCAAACATAGATCTCTTTCATTTGAAAGTTAATAAGTAGACATTTTTGCATATTTCATTGCATTCATAATCAAACGAACATAAATTGATTTCATTCAAAGTTTTGGGTAGTACATGTTTGTAGTTTGCATTGGGTAACTTGCATTGGGTTTATGCATATGGGAATGGAAAAAGTCTCTTATCCCTTCCATATATAGACTTCATAGAACATAAGTCTTTGCATCTCATTATGTTGCACTCTTTTGGCACAGGGGCAGACCTAGGGTTCAACGTTTCAACAATGCACCAAAAAAACCCTAACTATCGACCCTTTCGGCAACACCTGCGAAGCAGGTGAAATATCACCCGAGGTAGAGGAAGGGGGTTGTAGGACTCAAGTGTCTAAAACCTAGCTGGGACACAGATCTATGATTACACACCTCAATAGAGAACTTAGCCAATAGTATGCATTCAATTATGATTCTTATTCACATCACAGATTAACCCTAATTACAGAACACCACTGTAATAAATAGATCAACACCTCTAAGCACTTAGCATCAGTTCAGATCTAACATTCATTCACATCATAAAGAACTAATCAATCATAGATATATCTATCATACATAAAGAACAATGAAATAAGAAAACATAAGTATAAACACCATGAATAACATTGGACAAAGCACATCAACACAGGATATACATGGTTCACACCAGTGTGGGGCTACATCCACCAACTCTTCTTCTTCTTTATTATCTTCTTCTAATCTTCTTACATGCACCAAGCCACAGATCTAACTCTGCAAAGGATAGGAGATTTGCATGCACCTTGTCAGACCCTCCTTCCCCGAATTAGATCAAGGCACCAAGCCTTACACCGTCTAGGCACAAAGCACTTACAAAACACTCGCACTTAGCCCTGCAAGCTTCAACACATTCTTGCTTAAAGACAACTAGCCAAGTAATAAGCCAAATACCACTATGATCACATAGATCGAACTACTCTCACACTTCTTTGCACATAGCCAACACTAGCACTTAGCACACTGACCTTTTATTACATCGCCTAGATACTTATTTATACATTACAAAAGGGACCTAAACATGGGTAAACCCATGGGCTGACATCCCATACCCATTACATAAACCCTAAAAACCCCAAAATATCGCAAAAAGGGAAAGATCCAACAATCTCTGCTTCGCCTAGGTGCTCCATCTTCGACCAACCTATCGAAGTCCCAAAAGTGGTCAAACATGACCAACGTTTCCTTCAAACCTAGTCAAGGGCCAACAGGCCCCCAACACTCACCTATGACTTGTCCCGAGTCACTCTTATCTAGGCAACACTGGTTCGAAGGCCTCAATCTTATCTCAAGCTGCCTCAACTCATTGCTTCACCAGAGCCTCCTGCTCGACGAACTCCTGAATGACTTGCTCGGTGACAGGCCCTTCCAGGCGGTGTTCCACTGTTGTGACCACCTGTTCCAACTGTGATCCTTGTCCCTCGGGCTCTTCAAAAGTGTGCAGGATTTGTCCTGCGCCAGCTGGAGTCTCTGTGTCACCTCCATAACTCTACTCTAGATGGCAGTGACCTACTATTGAACTGTGCATTGCTCTTGCGACCTTTTCATCTTCTCCATTGTCGTAAGCTGCTTCAATTGTGCTTTCATAGTCAACACCTGTTTCTTCACCTTCTAGAGATGTGCCTCTAATCTCTTCAGCTCCGGGTTTTATGAAAGTCTCTCATAGGTCTGTGCACTTCGGTCACTGAGTTGCTTGCATTCTAAGGCCAATGCCTTGATTATTTTTACTGTGCTCCTGGCATTTTATTCCCTTTGATCTCGTACTTCCTACGAAGTGCTAGGCACTTCTTGAAGTTCTAGCTCTGCTACTCTTGCTTGGAGTTGTTGAATAGCCTCAGCAAGCTTCCCCACTTGGCTCTCGGTTTTCTCTTCTTCCATCTGTGCCAAGCCTGGCATAGAGAGAAGTGCTCTATTAACTGCCTCTCTAATCCCAATATGCTCTGCGAGAAACTGGTCTTTCTCTTTATGTATTTTCTCCTTGTCTTCTTCGAACTTCGCCCAAAGGTCATATCTATCTTGTTGCGCAACCTGAAGTTGCTCTAAGGCCTCTTCCTTTGCTTGCTTCAAGGCCTTTATGGCCTGTTATTTTTCCTTTTGGAATCGATGAAGTCGAGTCTCTATGGCATCTGCTATCCTTTGCAATTGGGTGGGCTCATCCCCCAATTCTATACCTTCTGATGACGATGGAGCAGTAGACACTACGTGGCTCGAGTAGATGGCTTGTTGTACCCCCTTCAGCTCCGCCTTGATTATGTCATACATCATCTCCTGCTTTGCTTCATGTTTCTACAAGATACCCTCCAAAGCATCTTCTACAGCTGTGATGATGAGGTCAACATCATCCACTTTGAGCACATTCTGTGACTAAAGCTTGTTGGCTCGAGATTTCTTCCATGCTGAGGGTTTCTTAGAAGAAACCTTCCTTTTCTTAGACATCTCAACCTCTGTAAGGGGATCCTTCGACGATGTTCGTTCGCCCTTTTCTTGCTTTACTTCTTCCCCTTCCTCCTCTCAGTTTACTTCATCGCCTCCTCCTCCTGCAGGTGAGTCAGGTGAAGTTTCCTTTGATCTGTTGTCCTTCTCTTCACTGTCTATGTCTTGCAATTCCTCCTTCTTATTCTTTTTCTTAGCGTTGCTTGGTCCATCATACTCCATTCAGGTAAACAAAATACTTTTGATGAGGTCGGGGTCATAGAGTTCTGCATCTCCAACTGGTACAAGGAATTCAGCTGGCCATTATTTAGTGATCTCTTCCAGGTCTTCCTCGGTCAAATTATAATATGACTGTAGCTCCTCTTTACTTTCATCCTTGCACGCAGTGATGTAGATAAAGTGGCAGTCTACGCGGAACTTCGTTAGTGGTCTGTAAGTATGTAGGGTGTTCAGAGTCATTCGGGGGAATGACTCCATGGCATGTGTGAGTTGTAGGTAGTAAGTGTGGAACATCGCATTTGATTGCCACTGCTTCACCATATCGCTTGAATACCACAAGGTGGTGAACCTCGCGGCCAGTGGTTTAGATGGCTCAACTTCTGGGAATGTCGCTCCCTCCGGCATTTCCTAAGTGACAAATGCTATAAGAATCAACAACCAACTGAAGTGGAATTCATAACCTTGGTCATGCACTTCACGACAATCCTTCTCCAACTCATTGATGAGATAGCTCACCTAGTTCATCTACATCCCTTCGACGCATTTTCCTGCAAGGTCGAATACGAAGCCTGTTACTTGCATAGGGAGGTTATTTCTGATGAGCTTTCCCTCTATCAGCTAACAAGATAGGCACACTGTGCCATCCTGGATGGAGGCTACCTTGTAGCCTCACTTCCCTTTCTCTGCATCAATGTATACTTCTTTTATTCGCTACGCTAAGGAGAGATCTGATGTCTTCCCAGGGTAGAACTTCTGAGGGTCTGGTCCTTGCATGCTTAGTCCAGTAATGAGTTGGATCAGTGCTAGATCCATAGTGATGTGCCCATCCAACCATAGGTACTCGCCATGGAAGCACGACAGGAGGAGTTTAACGCACATGTTAATATCCTGATGTCTGTCGAAGTGTGGGATCTTCATGACATTTAAGATAGTTTACCTCACGATCTCCTTGATCCATGACCAGGGAACTATCTTAGGCTTCTTCCTAGTCATCTTTTTCAGGTAGTGATGCAGTGCGAGCATCGCATAATTCTTCCTATTGTCGGGGTTAAAATCACTTATCTTAAGAGATGGGATCATTCCCAACTGCGGTCCTACTGCATGTATCCCCTTCGGCAGGTACGTAGTGATGAGTGTGTACTCAAAATATCTTGGGATGTAGTCACGACTAACCATGCCTGCTAAGGGCGGGATATAGTTGGGAAATACCGACGAGATTTACTTTGCATTTGCCAGATCGTCGTGGTGCTTGCTTCTCTTCTTTTTCGTAGTTTGGGATGGCCCAGATCAACGTCCAGTCGAGGGGGATGCTTGCAATCCTCCCATTGATGAGGCATGTACTCCTACAAACATGACCTTCTCATCCATAAGATCTATTAAGATCTCCTCCATAGACTTATGTACTATGCTACGTTCACTCGACATGCGCACTCGTAAGAAAATAACTCGGGTAGGTGAAAAGATAATCAAGGTGACCAACTCAATGGAGAGGTATAGACAACACAACATGGTAGGCAATCACGTCTCTATTAGCTCGAATATCTCAGTTTTCAAAAGTGGTCCCAGTGCAACATGTGACGGATTAAATAAACAACATCGTAACAAATTCCTCCAACGGGTCAAAATGCCTTAATCAATACGATTCCATCCATTATGGGGTGATCTCAATGGTCTCATGGTGATCTTTTCCGAAATAATTGTGATTCTAACCATTCTGGAACGTCGTTCCAACGGTTGGGATGCCTCCAATGATCATATAGCTTCATTGTGGAGAAGTTCCATTATGTGTGGTTCCACTATCCCAACGAGGTTCACATTTTGCGAGCCTGCCTTCTGCGAAGTCTCCCCTGGAACTTCCTGCAATCTTTCTAAATTTGCTTTCTTCTTGCTAAGATTTCTTGCCTTCTTTCCTGTGATTTGAGTCTTTGGATTCCTCTTTCCATTTTCATTCTTATTTTCTCTTAGCGTAGTATCTTCACATTACTGAGGGTCTTCCAAAGGGTTCGAATGTAATACCTCTTCTCTTACTACTTCTAGGGTAGGTGTTCTTTTCTCCTGCATGGATAGGGTTTTCAAGCCTTCTCGCTTTCTTTCAACTTCGACAACTAAGTCTCTGGCCCTCAGTTGCTTTGACTTGTCCTCTCATTCTTCTATTATTCACGCTATTTTCCTAGCCATGAAGTCCCTTAATTCTTTCTTTTTCTGTTCTGTATCTTCTTCCGCTACTTTCCTCCGGATCCGATCTTTCTCAATCCAAGTCTTTCCTAACAAAAGTGCAAAAGGGGCGTTGTTCTCAACAAACTTAATGACTTCAAATTATTCTTCGGTCGATGTTCCATGAGCTATTGTAGGTATGTTAGTAACTCTTCCACACAAGGTTATCATCTTTCCTTTAAACAATCCTATCCTTCCTAATGAAGGAATCATAACAGGATTTCCCAAAATTTCCCAAGTGCTTTCTGGCATGATATTCACCTGCATTTCCTCATCCAGAACACAGTCTATGTCGAAGTCTCCGATTCTTGTTTCTATGCACTCCTTCTCTTTTAAGATCTATGGTAAATTGGTGTCTTTGTGATCCTTCAGTGTTTCTCTCGTCTATAATAATATATTCTCTGATTCTTTCTGTTTCTCTAACATATCCTTAGTTTCTTGATCTTCCTCATGGTTTTCTTGTCTCAAGTTCATCTTTTCAACTTTATCAATCATTCTAGGGAAATCCAAAACCTCATGATCAACAAATTTACAACAAAGACAAATAGGCCCTATACCAAGGCATTCCTTAGCAAGATGCCCCAATATTCTACAGTTATAACACAATATCAATCCTCTCTTTCTCTTAAACGATCCCCAACCTTTCCGATACTACGCACTGGGATCACAGTGATGGACCTGCAATATGCAAAATTTCTTTTTGGGGTCCTGCATCCACTTGTTAGTCCAAAAATTCTTTCTATGCATAGGAATAACATATCTTTCACTATTTCTATCAAATATATTCAAATCAAACCTTCCTTCTTCTAGTTGTTCCCTCGTTTTCAAACTAGGACAAAATCTATCAAACATACCTAAATTCATACTTTCGAAGCAAAAATTTCCACTTATCTTACCTTTATCAGAGCAAAAAGCTTCAATATCTTACCTCTTTCTTCATATCGGGCTTCCTTCTCTTAGCACAGAGTGTCACAAGTAAAGTAGAGTACTGTGCACTACAACAACAGATCTATGCACCGAGATTTCTTCTTTTCTTCAGTTCCCAACAATCATAGTTTCAAGTCCTGACAATGGAACCATTTGTTGGCACAGGGGAAGACCCAGGGTTCAACGCTTCAACAACGCACCAACAAAACCCTAACTACTGACCCTTTCGGAAACACTTGCGAAGCAAATGAAGTCTCACCTGAGGTAGAGGCAGGGGGGTTGCAAGACTCGAGTGTCTACAACCTAGCTGGGACACAGATCTATGATTACACACCTCAATAAAGCACTTATCCAATAGTATGCATTCAATTATGATTCTTATTCACATCGTAGATTAACCCTAATTAAAGAACAATGTTGTAATAAACAGATCAAAACCTCTAAGAACTTAGCATATGTTCATATCTAACATTCATTCACATCACAAATCACTAAGAAATCATAGATCTATCTATCATACATAAAGAATAGTGCACTAAGAAAACATAAGCATAAACACCATGAATAACATTGCATAAAGCACATCAACACAGGATATACGTGGTTCACCCCAGTGTGGGGCTACGTCCACCAACTCTTCTTCTTCTTTATTAGATTCTTCCAATATTCTTACATGCACCAAGCCACAGATCCCACTCCGCAAAGGACAGGAGATCCGTGCACACCTTTCTAGATCCTCCTTCCCTGAATTAGATCAAGACACCAAGCCTTACACTATTTGTGCACAAATCGCTTACAAAACACTCGCACTTAGCTATGCAATCTTCAACACATTCTTGCAAAAATCTAACTAGCCAAGCACTAAGCCAAATACCACTACGATCACATAGATCGAACTACTCTCGCACTTCTTTGCACATAGCCAACATTAGCACTTAGCACACCAAGCTTTTCTTACATAGGCTAGCTACTTATTTATACATTACAAAAGGGGCATAAACATGGGTTAAACCATGGGCCAACATCCCATACCCTTTACAGAAAACATAAAAACCCAAAAATCTCTCAAAAAGGGCAAGATCCCACGATCTCCGCTTCGCCTGGGCGCTCCGTCTTCGACCAGCCTGTCGAAGTCCCAAAAGTGGTCAAACATGACCAACATTTCCTTCAAACCTGGTCAAGGGCCAACACACTCTTTTGGAAAAATCGAAGTCATGAACATCATCAGTTTCACTTCCATACCCTTGAGTAAACGACAACCTAATAATAAAAACAATAATTAAAATCTATCTAGAAATTTTTCTTTCTAGACATGTTGCAAACCTACATTAGCTTAAGTGTAGGGATTTGGAATAGGTGTTGAGAATAAATTTCCAAATCCATAAACAAACATAGAATATTGAGATAGGGATAATAAATCCAATTTTCATATAAGCATAGCCGGGAACCCCCTCTCACACAGGGACTAAACATGAGGTCGCATGCGGGAGAGCAGTGGATATTAACCCTCTGAGGCTCAACCAATTGTAGAGGAACAAGTGTATATTTGGGGTTTTTCTTGAGAACCCATTAGTTTCATTTGGTATTGATGCTTCATGAACTCTGAATCCATTCGGGGTCCTCTAGAGTATTACCGGTCCACTCGTCTTTAGTTCTCTTGAAGAGATTCAGACTTGATATTCTGCGTATACGTTCAAACCCTACTATCGATTGTACCCGCTGGCTGAAATTGAATTGGTAAACTTAGTGGCCTTTATCTTTAGGGTTCATACACAAGGTGATGGAAAAGGGAAGTCTTTGTTGTACTTGGGTCAGAGGTTGGTCAAACTCACTCGGGCGCCTTGGAGGGTAACTCACGGATAGACCATGAGGGAACTTCCACCAAGGTGTAAGTCTGTTAAGAAGGTCTCCAATGTAACTAATCCACCCACTCTATCCTATCCCCTTCTCACTTTGATCCCGCAACATTGGATTTCATCACCAACTAGCACTTCACTATGAAAATGTTTGTTTGTTTGGTTTGCTTCGTAGATTTTTTAGCGTGTGTTGTTTTTTTTCCTTAGATATCCCTTAGGATTGAGTCTATGTCTATTTCGTTAATTCCTGTAACTACCAACGAAGAGACCCCTTTCCCCGATATACCATTTGTTTCTCCTTCTGTGGGACATGTTGGTCCTCCTTATATCGTTACTTTGACTCTTCCAGGACTCACTATTGGGTTATCGGTATAGTTTTTTTCCACTCTAGTGAATGTAAATTATCCTAGTGCTTCATATACATGTACCCCACCCAGGACCATCAACCTCCTATCAATCTTCTTCCTTCTTTCCCTGTAGGGTCTTCCCATTCTTCCTCCTCGCCTAGTGAAAGCTCTCCAACTAGTAACCAAGAATATAAGAAGAAGAAGAAAAGGATTAAGAATAATAAAAATAGCCTAGGGGGAAAACTTCCAACCACTACAGGACATGTTGGAAGTGATCAACCAACTAACATTAATCATGCTACGAGTGTTGATAATGTTGAAAAGTCTACCAAGACACATCGCAAGCCCAAATTCCCTTGTAGTCTTTGTAAGGTGACCACCTTCTTAAGGATTCCCCTAGTATTCCCAAGATTGTATAAGTGTGTTCTCAGGGTCATAAAAATACGTCGTCAGCTGCTGCAGGTCATGCTAGTGAAAAACCATCAAATAGTGATAATCAGGTTGGCAGTAAGAAGGATAACATCAAATTTCCTTGTTTGTTATGTAAGGAGATGAACGACACCTACCTCTGATCTTGTATGTATGAGGATTCATATCTATTGGAAAATCTTGTATATGACTAGCAATAACTTCCATCCCCCAACCTACCATTGGTTGATGAATTAGTCAATTTGATTCCATCATAGGTCAATTCGGTTGACCAGGTGATCCATCTGGTTCAATCATCAATTGAGCTGGTTGATCATGTGATCGTTATGATTTCAACTTCAATCGATCCCACTCTCCCCTTGGAGAGGGAATTCAAAGTGGTGAATCTAATCCCACCCTTGGTCGATCCTACTCCTCCTTCAAAGAGTGAATATGTTGCTCAAGTATTTCCTATCTCTACAGATTCTTTTGGACTAGGGGGCACTTCACCCATTCCAACATAACCCCCTCCGATTAATGAGGCCATTCTTTTATATTGGGGTGCACTTCCAGAATCTCATATCCCTTCCGATATACCTTTCCAATCACTATTCAGGTTTGTCATGGGGACGTTCCTCAAACTATTGTTGATGAGGTTGCATCATTTAGTATTTTTTCCTCCATTGATTGGCAAGATTTAGGTTCTCGTCCTCTTGAGCCAATGACTCCAAATCTGTTTCCTTTTAATAGAAGAGTTACTCAACCTTTAGGGATCCTTCCTCAATTTCCTATTACTTTGGGAGGGAAAACTATCTTTATCGATGTGATGGTAGTCCATGACCCCTTGTATTTTAATTTTCTCCCCAAGAGAGACTATGTTTATGCTATGAAGACTGTTGTGTGCATGATATTTTGTTTGATGCGTTTTACTCAAAATGGAAACATGATGACCATATACCATCTTTCATTCATTGGCCCTCATATGACGTTCAACCATTCGACTTCCATGAATGGTCCTTACATGCAAGCCACATTTGCCTCGCCACAAGTCAATTATGTGGAAACCTGTCCCATGCATTCGACTCCAATCGAGAAGGAATCTCTCCTTTCTTTTTATTTAGATCCGGTAGTCGAGAGTGTGATCTCTTTGATAGGGATATTATAGCTTTATATCCTTACCCCTATCACAACCCTCGGCATGTATTCATTCCAGAGTGTAGCTTTTCCATCTAGCAAAGATCTCTTGGAAGCCATGATCGAGGTTTGTCCCTTCACACGTATTCCTTCAAGAGCATTTTCCTCTTGGAAGCCATGATTAAGTAAAGGTCTTTGAGCACATTTTTTCTGATTTCAAGCTCGTTAAAAAATGAAACCAGTTTCAAGAAGAGTTCCCATTTATGTGTCAAGCTCATTAAAAAATTAAATAGAGGGCCTCAAGCATAGTTTCTAGTTTCAATCTTGTGTAAAAATGAAACCTACCTTAGAAGTATCTGATCCTTTTGTAGTACCTAGTCATGATCATAGTTCATTATTTTTGTCAATCTCCTTAAAAAGTGAAACATACACCCATCCATTAGAATCAATTCTCCCTTTGGATCGAGTACATGAACCTTATTTTCCTCTTCCTAGTGAAAATGTTCCCATTAATAACCAGACACCTAAACGAGGAAAAATAAGAGTCACCGGAGGAAATGATGCTTAGGGGGCAGGTCTCCAACCTCTGGACATCATGTTGGAGTGAAACCGCTAGCTTCTATCACACACATTGGGGGAAAACTACCTCTAGAGAGACACACTACTAGAAGTGATCCTCGTTTGGGGGTCATTCCCCTCGTAACGTAATCATCTTTTATAGAATGAGGTTGGTATTTTTTATTTATCCTGCTCGTAAACACATGAGAATAGGTTACCAATCTTAGTCTTTGTTCTTTCTCATGCTCTTTAAAACATGAGAATAGGTTATTGAGTAAACTATTATCTCTTTCTCTAAATCGTAAAAGCTATACAAAAAAGGAAATCTTTGGAGTCTCCTTTAAGATCTTTTCAGACTCCCTAAACATGAAAAGATTTTGGAGTGAGGTTTCTTCCTTTCACACTCGTTAAAAGGTAATTTGAAAGGGAATATTTTTAGTGGTATTTTAACTCTTTTTCGACCTCATGAGACTAATTACGAAAATTAATACTTTAATAAAGAATGATTAGAAGAGTTCTCCCCTGTATTGTTTTACACTTTTTTCGGGCTTGGGAGACTAAATTTACGAAAACATCATCCACATAGTTGTCTTTAAGTTCTTTTTAAACTCTATAAACATGAAAAACCACTGAGTTTACCTTATTTGGGCTCGTAAAACTATGCATCGAAGGACCTATGTGAATCCAATCTCCAAGACCCATATGGGACTGAACCCCTCCTTCCTCAAGTTTGTTAAACATATGTCAAGGGACTCATCCAAAGGATGAGATATACCGAGCATATGTTATCCTCATCAAGCTCGTTAAAAAATAAAGAGGTACTCATCTATCTAGATGGGGGAAAATTTAAATGAAGTGGGTCAATTGTTTTGGAATCCTTTATGGAAGCTATTGTCTCCCTTGAACATGGAACCTATTTGTGTCTCATCTTATAGTTGGGTAACCCGCTTGTCTCTGAGTCATACCAATTCCATGTGTCACCATACTTTTTCATCAAGTCGAATATTTATCTTGTTTTCATTACATTATGTTCTTGGTATTCGTCGAGTCAATTCTTCCAAATTAGTTGTCGTGCTTCGTAATGTTCAAGGGAAGTTTCACTTCAAACCATTCATATGCAGTATTACCAGTTTCCATTTACCGTGTCATTATATACTCATTCGATTCACCATTTTACATCACTTTCCTATATTTGTTTTGTGTCGATGATAGGGGATATATCAAGGCCCTCCTTCGACGAGTATGTTCTTGTCGACTTTAGAAAATTTTCCGGGAATTAGACTTAGAAACCCGTTAGTACCTTGAGACCTGCATGCCTCAATGGAAAGCCTCCTCACTTCGAACAATAATTTTACATCATTGATCTCTAATTGGATGATTCCACAAAATTTTTACCTCAACTCATTTATTCACATTCATTGGAATGTACTAGAGTACCTTGGGAGTCATTGTCATCATTGGTGATTTCCCTTGCACTTGTTAATGATATACACCAATGAGAAGTATTCAAGTGGTTTCTACCATGTTCGACATTAAGACATTTATTCACATGGCTAGATTCGTACCACATTAGGATTGGGACGAAGACCCTTGATTGGGCATTCACTCTATTATATTTTTTCCCAGGTTGCAATGGAGATCATTTGAGTATGTAAAATATTTCAGTACAATCATCGTGCTGGAAATCTTACTGATATATATATTGTCACATAGATCCACATTGTATTGATTTGTGGCTATGTTTTGTCATCTCGTAGCTCCATTTTTTATTTTTCATGGTTGTGATCAATTCATGTCATGGAGGTATGGATCCACATTGTATCTTTGGTGGCCATATCCTTAGTCAGTATTCTCCTGGATCCACAGTGTATTGGTTGACGACCATTCTTTGAGTCATCTTATATTCTGAGCATAGGTATACCTTCCTCAGAAATGGAAAATATATTAATACTATTTGATTATTTTTTGCAGCTTCTGCCAGGTTCTCCCACTCCAACACCCTTACATTGAATAATTTGTAAAGTGTTTCAACCACTGGTTTCTCTTCTGACCTCACACTTTAGAGGGAATCTATTACACATCAAAATTTCACAGTTGAGTTACACACCCTAAGTGTCGCAAGTGTCATAAAGTGATGTATGCACCTCGGTAAGTGTCACATGCACTGTCACAAGTGTTTTATTGTTGAACAACTGAGATGGGGGGTGAATCAGTTGTCACCGTGCTTAAACAATTATGATTCTTTTAAAATATTTACAAGGCACTCAATGATGATCACAATAATGCAGGGAAATGAACAATGGCACATTCAACATCAGTCACATATATGAGAAACACAGAGACAAATATTTCCCAAAGAAACCCATACAGGGTAAAAACCTCTTCTTCTTTATATGATAAGTATTATTTACATTCTCTACATTATCATACATTTGAGCACCAACTCATTGTGAGGCTACAACCTCTGTTTTGCAAGATGCAACTTGTTGAGAGCACCAACTCTCTATTTTTCTCTAGCACCCACTAGAAGGAAGCACTAACTCCCTGGTTTCTCTAGCACCAACTAGAAGGAAGAACCAACTCCCTGTGTTCAAGCCCCCACTTGAACCTCTGAGGAAACCAGTCCTCCCTAGCACCTCCCAACCTCCCTGGATTATGAATATGAAATATTGAATCCTATTACAGTGATATAGTGTTTAATAACAGCTTACCAGTCTCATCAATGTTCTGCAAGATTTTGCTACTCAGAATTCCTCGCTGTTTTCCAGCATGCATCCGCTGCCCATTCTATTCTTCTTCTTTTATGCTCTGTGCGCCATGTCCATTCACTGCACAGTTCTTCTTCTGTTCTTTTCAGTTGCTGCACTCTGATCCTTCTTCATGCATGAATCACCTTCAACAACATCCACAATAATCCCAGCAACAACAACAACCCCATCTCTTCTTTGTACTATGTATTTATAGCTTTTGTGCACCTTGTGCATGCAATGCACGCAATGCCTTTGCATACTCAAACCGCACTGATATCCTCCACAACTCGAGTGCTCTGTCTGATCATCATCGTGACTCTTCAGCCTCTCTGGCCGTTTTTCCACTCGTTCAACATCACTGTATGTTATGCTGAGATTCCTCAACCTCTCTGGCTGTTGAGACTCTTTGTCTTCTCTATGACAGTCAAGCTCACCTTCTCTATTCTAGTTACAAGCTTCAATGCTCATCCAGCTATCAATCGCCTCCACAAGCATCTTCATCCCTCTTGAATATTCCCAGAGACTCTTCATCTCCTCTGTCAATCACCTCGAAGTGTTTTCAAGTCCTCTAGCAGAAACCATCAGTGGTTTCTGGCAGTTACACTGTGACGTGAAACAATAGCCCTATGATCTCCTTTAGTTTCATCTGCACCATTGGATTAGCTGTGATTTATGCGTTTCACACTTTCGTGGTTCGAAGATTCTATGATGAGACTTCTTGAGACTCCATGTCACGAGTTCTGAAACTTCGAAACTGAGTTTTTCTGCGCTCGCTCCTTCCTTTATATGACCATGGCTATGACCAAGCGCTTATGCATAAAGCACTTTCACGATTTCGCATTTCGTGAATCCGGAGATGAGGCATCTCGACTCTCTAAGTCGCGATCCCCGAAATGCCAAAAAGGAGCTTGTCTTCACGTACTCTTCTCTTCAGCTCTTTGATGGTGTGACCACCGGCTGAGACCACGTGCGTATGCATAAAGCGCTTTCACAATTTCACATTTCGTGAATCTGGAGATGAGGCATCTCGACTCTCCAAGTCACGATCCCCGAAACCCCGAAATGGAGCTTATCTGAACTAACTCCTTCCCTTCTCGTGACCACCGGTGGTGACCATAGGCTGTGCCAAAAAGGCGCTTCGCGATTTTATAAACTTCATCTGATAGACGATTGAAATATCCATAGATTCGACAGTCCAAATCTTATCGCGATCTTGCATCTCGCGAGTTCTTTGATGGAGGTTCTTGTCACTCCAAGTCACAATAGGCATAGCTCCGAGATGGAGCTCTGATCAACGGTCCAGAACAAACCTCGATCTGACGGATGTGAATAAATTGTGATTTCGCATATCGCGATTTCGACGGTTATGTATCTTGCCTCTCCAACTCATGATAGGCGAAGCTCCGAGATGGAGCTCAGATCAATGGTCCAGAACAAACCTTGATTTGACAGCTGTGAATAAATCGTGATTTCACATATTGCGATTTCGGCGGTTATGTATCTTGCCTCTCCAACTCGCGATACGTGAAACTCCGAAATGGAGTCGATGGTCCAGATCACACCTTGATCTGATGGCTGCGATTAAATCACGATTTCAATGGTCATATTTCTTTCCTCTTCAAGTCGAGAGTCGCGAAACTCCGAAATGGAGTCGACGGTCTAGTTCACACCTTGATCTGACGGCTGCGATTAAATCGCGATTTTGCATATCGCGATTTCAATGGTCATATTTCTTGCCTCTCCAACTCGCGAGTCGCGAAACTCCGAAATGGAGTCTCGGATCAACAGTCGCGATCAACACTTGATCTGACGGTCATCAGGAATTGTAAATGGGATCCAACGATTAGAAATGCTACTTCTCCTCCCGAGATTACTTTGTTCCGCTTACTGTGATCTTTCCATTGATGATCTACCAACAATCCTCTGCACTATCTCTTCTGAGCTTATTCAAATCTTCTCTGCAGTGTCTTCTCATAATGCCAATCTATTACGTACTTTCTGTACTCATGCCATCTTCATTGTTTTACTTGCCATCAATGACAAGCATTCACTGTCTGTTAAATATTTTCCAACAATATCCCCCTTTGGCATTGATGGAAACACAAGCACCCACATGCATTCATACTCTCCTCCCGTACTCTTTTCTCCCCCTTTGACATCAATGTCAAAGACGAAACATGCTCCCCCTGAGTTGTTGCAAAAACATACTCCCCCTGTCAACTATGAGCATCTTGGAAATACACTAGATATTCAATAAGTACTCCCCCTGACCAGGTGAACAAATTAGACACAAGAAATTATAACCCCCAACTTTTGACGAAGATATCCAAAAGGGGTTGCTGCTAATGGTTTTGTAAATATATCTGCAATCTGTTATGTAGAAGGTATATAATTCAGTCGAACAATTCTGTTTGTAACTTGTTCTCTGAGAAAATGGTACTTTATTGGAATGTGCTTAGTCTTGGAATGAAGAACAAGATTATTGGAGACACTAATGGCACTAGTGTTATCATAGTGAATTGGAATGGGATCAGTGTAAGTTACCTTTAAATCTGCAAGAGTTTGTATCATCCATAAAATTTGTGTGTAACAAGTAGCAACAATAATGTATTCTACCTCTATAGTGGATAATGAAATGGATCCTTGCTTTTTACCAAGCTATGCAACTAATGAGTCACCCAGAAAGAATGCTCCTCCACTGGTGCTTTTTCTCTCATCAACATAGTTTGCCCAATCTGCATTTGAATAAGTAGTTAACAGGAAATTCTGATTTATGGGATACCATAGACCATAAGTCATTGTTCCCTTCAAGTGTTTAAATATCCTTTTGACATCTACCAAATGACTTTGTTTAGGAGCAGACTGATAACGACCTACCATTCCAACAGCTTGCATTATATCAGGATGGGATGCTATGATGTACATAAGACTGCCTATCATAGAGCGATATGTCCTTTGATCAACATCAGGTGAGATATCATCTTTACTCAGCTTGCAACCAACCACCATAGGTGTGCTAACTGGAGAAGAATCTTCCATCTGAAATTTCTTCAACATCTCTTTCAAATATTTTTCTTGAGAAATAAATATTCCTKCARAACTTTGTTTTACTTGTAAGCCAAGAAAATATGACAGTTCTCCTATCATGGACATTTCAAATTCTGTTTGCATAGAGTTAGCAAACCACTGGACAGATGATTCATTAGTACAGCCAAAAATAATATCATCTACATAAACCAAAACAACTAGTAAATTATCACCTTCGGACTTAATGTAAAGGTTACTGTCAACAATACCTTTCTTGAACCCTTTTTCTTGTAAAAATTTGTCCAGTCTATAATACCAAGCTCATGGTGCTTGTTTTAGTCCATATAAGGCCTTATTCAACTTACAAACATAATTAGGATTATTTGTCAATGAGAATCCTTCAGGTTGCTCCATATATACTTCTTCCTCTAGATCTCCATTAAGAAATGTTGACTTAACATCCATCTGATAAACTTTAAAGGTTTTATGACATGAATAAGCAAGAAACATTCTGATGGCTTCCAATCTTGCCACTGGTGAAAAAGTTTCATCAAAGTCCTGACCTTCAACTTGTGCATATCCTTTACAGACCAATCTGGATTTATTTCTAACAACTTGCCATTTTTCATTCATTTTATTTTTGAACACCCATTTGGAACCTATTACATTCTTATCTTCAGGTCTAGGGACAAGCTCCCAAGTATTGTTCTTTTCAATTTGATCAAGCTCTTCATTCATTGCTC
>ML780402.1:477178-511657 GCA_009831015.1 Picea engelmannii
TGACTACTTTAACCTGCAACTCTTTCTTTTCATTATCTAATGATTCCTGAAATGCTCTCAACTTCATGACTTAGTAATAATTACATCATTTCAGTTGTTAGAATAATTATTTCTAAGCAATATTTTATATGAATGCATTCACCAAAATACATTCAATAATATATTCAAGCATGCACAACTCTATATCAACATGCATGAGTGAAAATCTACCACTTTCACACTTTCATGATTTATTCATGCATACCTATTTAATGCACCCTTTCATTGATTCCAAGATTCCCTTTATCTAAGTCATGCATCCCACCATGGTGAATTCCCACCATGGTGAATTGGAAGGTCTGATCAATGCCTTGATACATCATTCATACACTTATTATTACTTGTTTAACCATTTGGATGCCTTTCTTTTCAACCCAAACACAAAACTAAGAATATAATTCTTTGGTGATTCCTAGTGTTGGAAAATATTTTGCAGTCTAATAATCAATTAGAAGTAGGAAGACCATTGGAGACTCATGTGGCACTATGGCCTTTCCATATCCAACCATGTCATGGCCTCACACATGACTATATTTATTGTCATTCATTTATATAACAAGGATATATCTCTCGTTCTTGTTTGGTTATTACCCTCATAACCAACACATTCCTGACATACTATTATGTCATATGAATGCATTCTAAAATTATTATTTTGTTTAAAAATATCACAAGCCTTCGACCTTTGCCAAACTGAATGGTAAATCATTCTAATGAATGCTTTCAAAACACATAGTAATATCACTTGTTATTCTCACTGATGGAATTCTTACCTAATTCCCTTCATCATTTCTGCAGCATAAGTACATAAAACTCATACTTGCATAGTTGTCATTTAATTTATTTGATGCTACCTTATTGATTGGTATATATATAAGTTCCCATGCTTCATTCACCAACCTCTTATTAAACATTTCATATTCATGTTGTTTCTTTCATATGGATGATTTCCATATGCAACAACATCAATAGTTTTATCCATGCAATGACCTCTTTTCTCCTCGCACAACAATCATGATTAGCAAATTTCAACTATCATAAACTAATTACTCCATATACAACAATATAATATTCTTAGTATACAACATGTTATATGCACTCTCAAACACTTTCACACGTACTAATGCATATCTATATGCACTAAGAATGCATCCTTAACATGCCCATGAGTGTACATGCATTCCAACTTCATGTTCTATATATGGTTGTCCAACAAGTGATATCATAATTATTGCTACTAAAATTGCATCAACTTTTGTCATGATTTACAACTCTCTTTGTTGTTCCTAGTTGTCCCACAATTTCACTAGATTCTTCTATCGTTTTATTCTCTCATTGAAATCATTTAGCATGATTGTTTTCTTCCTTGAGCACTTTTCCGGCCAAAACACTCTTGGCTAGTTTGAATTTCCGACCATGTTTCCTGATTGAATTTGAAGGTTTATCATCTTCTTATTTTCCTAAATCAAATTGACTTAAATTTTCCTTGTCTGAATACTTCATCTCTCGTGGATCCTACACTATTATCTTCTCCCTCCTTATCCAATTGGGTCTCAAACTTGACTTCCTTAGTCAATTTTTCAAGATACTTTAATTCTGCACATATTTCCTCTTCTGTTTTTGGATTCATATAGACCACCTTGGAGGAGTCAACATTACCTTTACCTTCCATAGAAAAATCCATTGGTACTTCTACCCTTCTATAATATCACCAATGGATCCTTTCAACTTGAGATGGGTTCTTTTCAGGGGCCATCTCTTTTGCATAAAATTAAAGCATAGGAATTTTTTCTTCTTCATGGGTCTCTTAATGATTTTCATTCTAAAACTCGCCTCCCTACTTGAATCCATTTGAATTTTCATCCCATTATACTTTGAGAATGCATTTGGTACCCTTGGAGTGCACTCAACCTTCTCTATATGCATCAATAATTTTGTTCTATTTTTGTCATCCTTCCTAGAGTGTTGCAATACACTCCAATTAGCTTTGCATTCACCTCACGGTACATTTTCCCATTATCTCAAGATGTTTAAGGAATTGGATCAATCCTATAATCCTTCTTCCATTTGTGGAATACCCTTCCTTGAAATATGATTGTATCCTTCATTACTTCACCCCTAAACTTTTTCCATTCATACCATGCTTCAAATATGCACTTATGATAACAATAATTGAGTACTACTCCAAAATTGCATAATTGATCCTTAGAGATGATGCATCTTACCTCCATGTATACAATAAGTCTCTCTTTATCAAAATACTAGCTTCTTAAATTCTTAATTTACTTGGTTGAACCTATATCATATATTAAAATTTTACATTCCTTTCATTTTCTTCTCTTGTGAGGAAGCCTTGTCATAACACTTTGTTTTTAATTTTCTAATGTTCATCCTTAATACTAAATCCAAAATCTTTCTCCTACTATATAACCAATCCTTTCATCATTCATGTTTTGCAGCTCCATGTGTACCCACTACTCATGCATTATCATAAATTATGGATGGTCCCTATCTTAATCGACATCCCCTTTTGGTATGCACATTTTTCATATGGAATTATTTTTCCGAATACAAATTTCATTGGAGGTCTTCCATATTGCTCATTGAACCCAAATATCTGATCCTTGTAGCTTCCTAAAGAAACCACATGATCATTCTGAATACTGGCTCTACCCTTTTTCATCATGTCTATAAATTACCTTGCATCTTCCACATATATAAAATTCATTCTAAACCTTATCAATCCTATTTTTACCCCTACATTTGTAATTGTACATGAACAAATTCTGTTAGTTGGGATAATTTTATAATTCTAGAATTTAGACATGTGTCCTTCTCTTTAATCCAATCAATCATATTTCTTCTAATTTCCTATGAATTATTCTTCTCAATTCACAATTTTGGTGCATATATGGATTCTTCTATCCGAGAGCTTTCAAATGACTACTTCATTTCTCAGATATGAGCTCTGAGCATAAAGTTACAATCATATGAATATTGCTAATTATTCCCTCTTTTGTGAACTTTTCATCAAGTGCAATTAATTCCAGACACCCACTCCCTTGGAATTTTGGAAGAATCCCAATTGGGTTTCTTCAAGCCTACATTTTGAGAAATCTATCTAATTTTAACCTTCATCTAGGATCCAGGATGTTAGTTATAACCTACTAAACTTTTGGTTGTTTTCCCTTTTAGCACTGAATGCTACAAGAATCCTCTCTGCTATCCTACACAATTTTAGGCACCCAGATTCCAATTGAATATCCATATATGTCTTCTATGGTCCATGATATTTCTATACATTTCTCCTATTCCCCAAATTGTCTTCTAATAAAGGAGTTATTCACTCTTGAATTAAATTGGTAATCAAATTATACCTTGTACTATTTAGGTTGTAACTTCCTCATACAATATCTATTTTTCTCTCAAGATAACTCATTGGAAATACCTTACTAAGATATTTCATTTAAGAAGAAAAAATATCTATTTCCTTCCTCATTTATAATTTTGTGAAATTTTAACTCCTAAAAATGTTGTTTAGGGCCTCAAAATTCCCTTGCAAGATTAAGGCCATCAAAACCCTGATAATTTTATGATAAGTTTTTCTGTTTTTTGTTGACATGGCTGTCGGTGTGACATTATAGGTCTACATGGAACCTTGATTTGATGCCATTCCATCCATGTCCTTTACCTATAATATTCCATCACCTTCTCTCTCCTCTATCTTCTCTCCCTTATCTCTCTTCTCTTTCCCCTTCTTATGTCATCCTTACTGTTACGCTACACTTTACGAATAATACAATATTTTTATTTATGGGACCACCCTTGATGGCTTTTGATCTAGCATAAATATAACTCATATTGGACAAGGGTCTCACTTTATGTTGTTGGGAAAATCTCCCTATGGACTAGCAAATAGAGTTCAGACTTTGCATGCAGATATGACGGAAGAGAAATTACTTTCTACCTTCATCCCTAGATTTAAATCCCCTTTTCTTAATAAATGCATGGAAAGATCAACCTACCTCGTTCCCGACGTTTGATGTAGATCCTCCATTGTGCTTGATTACTTGTTCACAATACTCCTTCCAAAGCTTACCTGCATCCAAGACAAGAAACAACTATGCATGCATACTACTTATATACTAACGGGTTAGAAATCCAAACATAAACTAATCAAACCATAAAAAGTTCATGAATTGGGACGGGAAAAGCATTTTCTTTATTGCTTTGAATGAGTCAACTTACAAAAGTTGAGACCGGCCACCGCTCCTTGAACCTGATCTTGGGATCCTCTTCTTCTGTCCTCCAACTTCTTTTCTTTAAATCTCCTTTGGCACAAGGAAAGGCTAAAGGGTTGGGAAAATGGGAATATGTAAATGGGCAGAGTTTCTTTGCTATATTTTCCCTTCTCCAAATGGGAACCCTACCCCTTCTTTTATAGGCTAGAAGGAGCTAGGTATTTGGACGAACCCTTGGCCATGCATGGCCGAGAGTTTTAGTTAACTCACCCATAGCTTTTTGTTTCGTCAGCAACTTTCCTTTTTCCATGATTTTGTTGGTCCACGCGGGTTGTTTTGGGTCAGCCAGCGTGTACACATGTGCAGTAATGGATTAGGGTGCGTGGGCATTTATAAAAGAGGATTTTCAAAGAGTTGTTCAGCAATGCTTTGGCAAAGAAGGGATATGAGTTGGCCTGATGCCAGGTAAGCATGTGTGGTGCAATTTAGGGTTATAATAGATGCCCCCTAATGTGTGAGATCAGAAGAGCATCTGATGGCCGAAATACATTACCAATCTTTACTGATGTGCCGAACGATTGAACCCAAGGATCAGGAACGAGGAGGTGTCGTCTGCAAAATAACAAATGTCTCACCGAGGTGGGCATACCTATGCTCGAGATAAAATAGAACCATGGCTACCAATCAAATACACTATAGATCCATGTCAAATAACTATAAAGAGTAGCCACAAACAATACACAGTGGAGCTACATCTCGAAATCAGAAAGATATACATATAGAGTATCCATCTTCCAGAAGTTGATTCGGCCTGATGGCTGGAGATGAGATCTTCAGAGCTCGAGCAACAACTTCAAAATCTTCAAAACTCGGGTAGGAGTGTAATATGAGTGTACGAATGCACTACCCAGAGGTCTTCGACGGCTCGTCGATCATGGAATTGATAATCTTGATGATTAGACTGAAGGCTTCAGTGATTTCGAACAAGGACTTGATTGGATGTTCAGGATGGCCGAGTATGCGAACAAGAGACATATTGCAGAGGGGTCGATTCAAGCTTAGTGACAAACTTCCCTTGGACAATAGCACGACAAATGATGAGACTCAGGTAGCATGTATGTCAATCATAAGTCTACGAAGCAGGAGGCAATGCAAACTTTCCATATGTTTGAAATGATAACCAAACGGTGGAGGACACAACTCTATATAGCGAGAAAAGATTCATAAGGTCGTACTACATCCCATAATCTGATGAACAAACAGACAGATGTACTTTATCCAAGGGAAACTCATTATGCTGCCAATAAGGAAAATCCTTTTCCCTTCCTCTTTTTGGGGTATATTTGATATTTTTGTTCTTTTCAATAATTGTGGAAAAAGAATAAAGGAATATTACGTTACAAAGGAGGAACGAGTGTTGCAAACATACAAGCTCAAGGCACAAGGACAAGACTGATGTTCTAGTAAAATGATACTCAGGAAAAATCCTCCAGGGGCCAAAGGTGTTAAGACGCAGAAGAAAACAGTTACAAGGCTGGCGTATAAGGTATGCAAATGCGGTTAATAAAACACACAATGGTAACGTCCTTCGATGTAAGTTTAACGAGCCTAGAGAAGGTAAGTTCGGTGGATTTTCATATTTAGAGAGTCTAAAAAAACATAAAAGGAGACTCCATTGGGGTACCTTTTTCGAAGATAGTCTAGTCGGTTCGAAAAGGGTAAACTAGCACCGACAAGACGTCTATTCAAAACCATTTTAATGAGTGTGATAAAGACAAGGTCACTCGGCCATTTTTTCATTTTTAAGGAGTATGAAAAAAACTTAACTATGGACTCTGTCAAGAATATTCTTCTGGACCAATTTAACGAGCGTGAAAGAATAAGGTCACTCAATGATCTTTTCAATTTTAGGGAGTCTGAAAAGAGCTTAACTATGGACTCCGTGGGGGTTTCTTTTTCATAAGTTTAGTCCCTCAGGCCCGAAAAAAGGATAAATTATACCTGAGAGTACTCTTCGAAAGAACGGAAGTTCCATAGAGTATACCTTTGTTCGTACAGTTGACCATTCGGACCGAAAAAGGGGTAAACTATCATCGGATAGACGTGACTTCAAATTTCAGTTTAACTCGGCTATCTTTTCATGTTTAGAGGGTCTGAAAAGGGCTTAAAAGGAGAGCCGTTATTGTTTGGGAGTCCTGAGGGTGAGATAAAGAGAAAAGAAGAATCATGCAAATGAGGCTCAAACTCATATTCAGGAAAGACTATAAGGACTCCCGAGCCTACAGTGTGTTAGAGACGACATGGACACCATAATGCAACCAGGACCTACCTAGGGCATCCATGTTCTGGCAAGTTCTACCCCTAAGTTGCGACACTTCTAAAGTAGATATGATGGTTCCGTGTCACAACCTGATGGGATCGATCCTATGGTAGAGGAAAAAGACAACGAGACAAAAAAGTCGGGGTAGTAACCTAACCTATATGCTCAAGTTGATTCTTGGAAAAATTTTCATGGACCGTCAAAATTTTCTCAAAACTCAAAAAAAGTGTCCCAATACCCGATCAAATCCCTCCCATATAACTCTTGAATCACTCTAAATGGTTTTTGGTATAAAGAAACTGATAAGGGAGGCCCAAAAAGTGACAAAAAGAGGCTAAAAAGTCTATAAATAGAAGCTGGTAGCTCATTATCACCATTGTTGATTTGGAAATTGACTCTGGAGCCAAAAGACCCCCTTTGATAAAAACGATGATTCTGGGAGCTACAGTGGACGAAACGAACTTCCGCTTGGACCAAGTAAGTACAAACTTCCCTATCTAGCTATTCAATTCTTTAATTTTTCTTTTGATTTCATTTTTTGGGTGGGCGTCGACCTTTAAAAGGTTGGCCCTAGGTCCACGCGGGTTGTCTCTGGATAGGCCGCATGTACACTTGGGCAGAGTAAAGCCTGCCTGCATGTACACGCGACTCTCACCTCTACAACACATGTGGACCCCCTTTTATATATAAAAGAACCAAAAAACCCTTACTAAACCTCCTGAACTTTGTTGTGCTGGCAGGATGTATGTCCACTGGAGAGAAAGGGAACATGAAGCAATTAGTGAGTTGGTTGTGGGAGATCCGAATGTCGTGGCCGCATTGATGCAATGTGGTTTACTTAAGTTCTTCCTGTGTCCATTTATGCGAGCGCAACCGAGGCTACTGAATTCCTTGATTGACTATTGGCACCCTGATGTAGAGGCCTTCATTCTATAGGGGCAATCACTGGTGCCCACCACCAAGGATATCTATTTTTTGACTGGCCTCTCAAGGAGAGGGGAACCAGTCAATTTCAGGATGTTTCCAGCAGGGCCGCTTAATATAGCGGACTTGATAGCCCTGCACTGTGAGGCTGGGACTAACCATTTGAGCTCCCAGGTGCCCATCAGTAAGATCACTGACCTATCGCTACAGGTGATATTATTGCTGATTGGGCGAATTACCGGTTCAACAACCTTGCATCAGGCATCTCACGCACAGATGAACTATGCTATCCAGTGCTTGAATGCACATATTTTTGACTAGAGTACCACACTACTAGAGTGTATGAAGAGGCAATTGACAGATTGACGACAGTGGACACAGAGGAACTTCAGGTTCGGGGCGATTTTGTGTTCATTCTTCTTTGAGATAGTTTCGAGCTTTAGTCCTCGGGAAGTGGTACAAGGACATCAGTCTTGTTTTCCTACTATATGTAGATGGGCAGTATTACTGCCGCAACAAGGTGGTGGGAGGACCAATGAGTCCTTCAGTGATGACTTCTTTGCATGGCTATCATGACATATCCCTGTGATCGAGGATTACCCATATGCAGGGATAGACTTTTCTAGAGATCATGAGATACTCGTGCCTCCTGGTGAGGAGCGAGGGGAGATGGGTAAGTCTCCACCTTTGTAGTTTTTTTATTGTATATGTAATTTTTATTTCCTTTTTGTTATATATATCATTTTTTTTATATGCCAGAGTATTTGATGGATATACGTTTGTTGCATGCAGATGTGGGACCCATGCGACCTGTCGATTATGCATGGAATAGGCATCATCCTCAGCCAGAAGCCCCAGCCGCCGCTGTCGGGGGACTAGCAGTAGCAGGGAACCTCCCAGCCGAGGAGGCTAAGAGGGTACTTAGATGAGTTGAGCGGAACTTTACTACACTCACTCGCACAGTTCCGATGGTAGAGATAGAGGACCTGCCGCCATCCATGCAGCCTCATGTAGTGGGGGCACCTCGGACGTGGGTCCCTGAACCTATTTAGACTTTTTACATGCCACGAGAACTACTTGTATATATTTTTTGAGGGCATAAGCCCTGTGACTCGTTACTGGTCCTATTTTTGAGGCGCTTGTGTCCATCTATGTACTCTGGTTACTTTATGATGTTATATATGTTTTTTTGATCTTTTGTGTCTTATGGATCACGTGTGAAAAAATGTAATTTTATGCTTATGTCAATGTTCTTTCATATGTGTGCAAGATGCCAATCTAAAATTTGATTAGCTAGAGTATCTGTAATTTGGTTTAATCTCCTAGGAACATGAAAATATGTAATATAATCAAAGTTTCGTTCTAAGAGACATACCCTAAGGAATCGTCAATGTAAGGTTGGATCATGAACCCGATATACTCTGTTTAGCTGAGACACAACTAGTTGAGCATCGAGATAGACCCAGAGATGAGAGATACCCAATGACAAGGCATCATGAAGCAACTCAATAACTACACTATACTCAGCGATATTATTTGTGGTGTCACCTAAGCATATACCTTCGGAAGACAAAAATTGGCCCTGAGGTGTAAAGATTACCCAAGCTACGGAGGCAAGCCTCCGAGTGTGCCGACTAGCACCGTCTGTATACCCAAAGAACCTCTCGGAATCACTTGACATCTATCATATTGATGAAAGATAACATCAATGACACGTCCATAACACTTAAAAGAAACTAAAAAGTAATAGTACAAAGACTATACATATGTTACAAAAAGATACCCATAGTGACCTACCTATGAGTAATACTTCTTGAGGTAGAGCCCATTTCTAGGCTCCGCCAAAGCATTCCCTTCAAAATCAACCAGACGATAAGCGCCCTTTTTTAATACCTCTTTTATGATGAAAGGTCCGAACCACATGGGTTTAAATTTTCCTGCCCCCAGGGGGTCCTTATCTTGGTCATAGACCAGGACAAGGTCGCCTTCAGAGAAAATTTGAGGACGAGAAGACCTATCATACTGACACTTGACCTTATGCTTGTGAGCCTCATTGGCCAGGGCCGCATCACGACGCTTCTCAAGGTGTACTAACCATTCTTCAAGTGGAGAAGTGTCTGGCAATAATTGTACTACCAATTTTAGAGATGGGATCTGACATTCGATGGGCAAGACTGCCTCCAACCCGTAAATGAGTTGAAAAGGTGAGAAACCAGTTGCAGTATTAACAGATGTTTGGTAATCCCATAATGTCTAGTATAACATCAAATGCCAATTTGACTTGGCTGAGTTGATAGTTCATTGTAGAATAGTCTTAAGAGTTTTATTTACAGCTTCTACCTGCCCATTGGCTTGGGGGTAGTAAGGTGATGAATGCTCTTGCTGTAACCCAAGCTTTGATGTTAATTCAGTCATCATTTGGTTCTGATAGTGACTGCCATGGTTAGTGACAATCTCTCTCGGGACACCGAACCTTGCTATGATCTGGTTGAATAAAAAGAGAGCTGCAGTATCTCCATCATCTTTAAACGTTGGCATAGCTTCGACCCACTTAGTGAAGTAGTCGACAGCTATGATGATATAGCGGTGCCTCCTTGCTGAAGGGGGGTTGCAAGTAGTGTAATCAATCCCCCACTTGGTGAAGGGACCAACTGTGATTATAGGAAACATGGGAGCAGGATGTGTCCTCATCTTCCGAGAGAAGATTTGTCACGGATGACACTTCTTGACCGATTCTATACAATCTTTGATAAGTGTTGGCCATAAGTAACCTACCCATAGAATTTTTTGGGTTGTTGCCAACCCAGACAAATGACTGCCACAAGCTCTGGTATGGAAATCATTGATCATGATGATTGCCTCCTCATGTGTGAGACATTGATGTAAGATGCAATCTACACCTCTCCGATACAATGTATCATCGAGTATGAGATAATTCTTATCCTGATGGCGTATACGCCGATGCTCATCACGAGAAGCAGAAGTGGGGAACTTCAAAGTATGGAGATAGATAAGTATATCTTCGTACCAGGGATCTAAAGATGTCATCAAAAACATATCTCCCCGGATAGGTGATTCTTCAGGCACAACGTCACCTGACTCAACCGGAAGTTCCGAAATAAGCCTTGCGAAGACCAATGAGTTTTTGGACTTCGTTGAAACGAAGTTTAAGTCAAACTCCTAGAGGATGACTATCCATCTACTGATTTTTCCACCTATTACCCATCATGTCAACATGTACTGGAATGGATTCACGACAACAATGATGGTGGTCTTGCGAAACATAACATAATGATGGAACCATCGAACAGCATGAACTACCGCCAACGCAATTTTTTCGATATGCGAATAATTGAGTTCCAGTCCTACGAGGCCTCAACTCAGGTAATAGATGACGTATTCTGAGAACAAATCATCTTCCTGAACTAAAACCATGCCAATGGTTGACTCTACGGTAGCCAGATATAATAAGAAATCTTTGTTATAGTTAGGTGGCCATAGCAGAGTGGTCGTTGTGAGGGCATGTTTTAATGCATCGAAAGAGAGTTGAGTGACATCATCCCAGTAAAAAGAAACGTCTTTCTTTAGTAAGTGCATAAGGCCCTTGGTGATTTCGACATAGTTGGCGATGAAGCATCGTAAAAAGTTCGCCTTGCCTTGTAGACTCTGAAGTTGAAGGATTGTGCGTGGGAGGGGCAACAAGATTATTGCCCCCACCTTGAGAGGATCGACCATGATCCCTGTTGTTGATACGATGAAACCTAACAAACATCCTGACATTACGCAAAAGCTGCACTTGTTTGGATTTAAGCGAATCCTAAAGTAGCGACAACGTTCGAAGATAAGTCTAAGGTGTGTGGGATGATCTGATCTCTTGCGATATCGTCATGCTAAATCATATAGGTAGGCCTCGACTATATGCTTGAGGTCATGAAAAGCAAAAGACATGGCCCGCTGGAATTTGGCTCCAACATTTTTAAGACCAAAAGGCATCTTACGATATGCGAATGTACCCCAAGGAAAAATGAATGCCGTTTTGTGTTGGTCTTCGGGTTTGATTTGGATATGATTATATCTCAAAAAACCATCCATGAAAGAAAAGGCTTCACTACCAGCACATTCATCAATGATCTGGTCAATGAATGGTGTTGGAAAATTATCTTTTGGACATGCCTTGTTGAAATCACGGAAGTCGGTACATACACGAATCGTGCCTTGTTTTTTATTGACCGGCATAGTATTTGACACCCATTGAGTCAAATGGATAGGATAGATAAAACCTGCCTTTAGCAATTTCTCAACCTCAATCTTGATGGCTTCTACTTTCTTGGGATTAACTGGATGAAGCTTCTGTCGAACAGGCTTGGCATCAGGATAAGTTGTGATTTCATGTTCAACTATTTTTGGATCGATGCCTAGCATTTCCTCATAAGACCAGGCAAAAACATCGTGGAATTCTTTGAAAAGATTCGTGTAGATTTGAATCTCTTCGGGGGAGAAATCTGCTCCGACGAAGATGTTCTCCACGACGCCAAGGTTTCGGGAGATGTTGACTGGTATAGTTTCAGTGATATTTTCCATATTGCCCTCAGCATAAATTTCATGTGTATCTAAGAGATTAATAGGACACGAATGATCTCCCGTCATGGTCACGGTGAATTCTCTTGCTTCGATTTGGCTTAACTCTGAGAGAAAATATGATCTGTGATGAAGATATTCCCAAGGTTTGTCCAGACTAGTTATTGCTTCGATTACTGCTTCATCATAAGGCAAGACTAAGTCTAGCGAATCGACGTTAGCGAGAGAACCTTGAGCCCAAATAGGCTCTAGAAGTGGATCTAACTCTTGTGCAGGAGTCGGATCAGGGTTAGTTGAAGCTTGTTGGACTAAAGAGTACGCTACTTCAGCGGAATACAAGGGCATGGACATGTCTGGGTTCTCTGTCTCATCCATCGTGGCCGATGGGGAAGGAAGTATCCATGGATCCTCGAAGTAAGTCATGCAGAACGAAGAAACTTGAAAAATCTCAGCCTTATGGTGATTGGATATAAATTTGATATCGTCGTGAGGAGGTGGGTAATCGAAGGTACCCATCAAGGATGGGCACAAACCAACTCCTACGTTGACGACACCTGGTTGAGGATTATCAATCATCGGGACCGTGGATGCCCCCAAAGATGGGTCAGGTTTGGAGAAAGACAATTGATCGATGGTCACTATCCGGTCCTCGTGTGGAAACAACAAGACCCGAAAAACTGTAACAACCACAGCTTGCATAGCATAAGTCCAATTCCGTACTAACAAGAGGTTATAGTCAAGGGGAGCATTGACTACCTCTACTTTGACACACACGGTCTTCCCTCCTAACTGCACAGGGGAAGAAGGAACGATACCATGTGGTCAGAATGAATGACCATCGAAAGCAGTGAGGAGAGTAGGTGATGGAGAAAAAATGGGCTGGCCAATGGCCTTACAACATGCCAACGACATAATGCATGTTGAGGTGCCCTCATCGACCACCGTGCAAAAAATATTCCAAGTAAAAGTTTTCGTGGGATAAGACATTACTATCTGAAATGCTACGTGGTATGACAGACGAGGTTTTAAGTTGGTTGTATCTAACATGATGGTACCCATATTACAAGTCTCAGTAGAGCCCAAAGCAGTTAACAAGGCTTTCCTCTAAGCAGGGAATCTTTGGGGGACCTCCAAAGTAGACATCGCACAAGGCGTTTGTGATAAATCCTCCACCACAGAGTAGTTGTAGGAAGCCCTTGCATTTGGGTTATGAGAAGCTTTTTTAAATGCACCTTTTGGAATATGTGTCATTGTTTCTCCCAACGTCTTCTCAATATGTAGAGGAAGAGATGGGAGGTCAGCTTCTTTACCCTTCTCAGAAGTGCTTGGTTTACTATAATCGTGCACTCTAGTCGATATGAAAGCATCACCCCTAACCATATATATGTTCGCAGATGCAGGGTTGTTCGGAGGTGGGCAGGTTTCTTGGCTGCCCCCTTCCGTGCTTGCAAAGGCTTGATTTAGATTTTGCCCATGTTGAAATGGATTAGTCAACACTACCTATTGTTGCTGTGTGACAAACTTTTGGGCCTCTGCAAATCGAGGACATAGATGAGTCAGGTGATCTTCCGCGCACAATTTGCATGCATACCTCACCTTCTGTTTTTCAGTGTTATCCCTGCTAGCATTATCGTTGGGACTTTTATACTCCTTACCCTTCTTTCGTTGTTTTTTCTTCCCTTTAGGCTGCTGGGTGGCCTTTGGGTTAGTCGACTACACTGTGTGTACTTCCGACGTTTTGGTAGGAGGAGTAGCCAAAGCAGTAGTTTGGCTGGCCGCTGTGTGTTGTATGGATAACTGCTGCAACTGCTTTGTCAATTTCTCAGTGGGATTTGTTTTTGTTGAACTGACAATACCATTGGCATGTGGTCCAGCTCTCTGTCTAGTTTTATCCAGTATTGAACGTGGTGCATCTGAAAAGATGTTGTATAATAAACCGGACTGAGAATAGATGAGCTCAAACTGTTGAGCCCTCATGATGGCATCTTCTTTGGAGAAAACTCCGGATGTTGCGACTTCTTTGGATAATTGTGGGACCAAATACTTAAGGAACCACTCAAGCAGGAATGCTGGTGAGACTGGTACTTTGATTAAACTCTTCCGGCATCTCCATACTCGGATGTGATCAGAGATATGGTCCACTGTTGTCTGTTTGAAATTGGCGAGCAGCTCTGTTCCAGCGTCGTATCTCACAGGTAACTAGAAATGGTTCAAGAAAGCCATCGCCAGTTCACCAAAAGAAGAGTATCTTGAGCGATCGAGATCAATGTACCATTTTGTGGCACTCCAAATGAGAGTACGTTGAAACAATCACAACTGTACGGAGTCATATTTCAATGAGTTAGATGAGCACCAAAGATGGAAGGTAGTCACATGATCTCCTGGATCTTTCTTAGGCTTGGCTTCGAACTTTGGAATGTCCGAAGGAAACTTCGTCGGCATAGGAGGCCAACGCGGATCGTGACAAATAGGGTTATTCAAAAACCTTGTCAAATCTGGAAAGTGTAAATTCGCTAAGAAAGGTAGTTTGGGTTGCTACTGATAACCTGGGAAAAAGGGACCTGGAGTTTGACTGGCACCAGGTTGCTAGGAAAAGTTTGGCTGCTGGCCCAGATTCTGGTAGAAACCATGGCCCTAGCCAACGTAAGGATTTTGCATATGTAGAGACATCATCGGCTGATTTCCTAAATAGGACATAGATTGTTGGGCATGCATTGTATTCGAAGGACTTTAGGAAGGATTACCCCATGCCGGTCCCATGAGGATAGGCATAGTAGTTTGTCTGGGGTTCCATTGATTGTGGAAAGAATTACCCCATATCAACATTCTGGAGGAGGGAACGGATCCTTGCCCTGAATTCCAAGGTCCTGCTAAGCTTGCCTCCTATGCAGGAATAGTACCCTGCACCGGAGTAGATTGTCCAAAAATGGGGTTGCCCCCAGTCAGGAAAGCGACTAACGAGAAGGTGTTGTTACCAAACATTTCGTTCAAATAAAACGGTGTCGAACCTACCGGCATACTATGCGAAGGTGGTCCTTGACTCCCCGCTCCAAATAAACTATTGTGTGTAGGTTGCCCAACGGATTGCTGATGCGAGCCATCAAGTGAAGGGGACGAATGAGGGATATGACCTCCTCCGTAAGGAAAAGCGCTAAAAGGAGCAGGAGTGCCCCCCATGTGACCTTGCAGAGGAGCACTAGAGCTCCATTCCTCCAGACCCAAAGTCTATAAAGTGGAGTAGGAAATTACAAGACTTGTACCTGAACTAGGCATCCCGTATGAGAAGAGAGGGCCTGTCGCACTAGGTGCAAAAGGGGTTGTGGCCCCCGCCAAAGACGGGTTCGGACCACTGTGCGAAGTAGTTGCGGTCGAGACCATGGTGGCTCGGACTGACGATGGTGGGTTATGAGATGAAAGCTCTCCTATGGTGACAACCGTGGTGGGAATTGAAGAATTCCCAGAAGGAGTAACAACATTTGTTTCCATTGCTGTGTGTGACACTGTCTGGTGCTCGTAAAATTGAATTGGTACAATGAAAGGTGCCAAGAATCATTGGTTGGGGTTTCAACCAAGACAAGAGTGGTTGCTTCAAGGTCCAAAATGGTCGATTCCTCCCGGGGTTGTTCGGGCACAATGGTTTGTAACCCGGTCGCTTCAAAAGACCCTTGTTGGTCTAGCTTTCGCCTTAATGGTGGCGGGGGTGGCTCCAGTGTAACCGGCGGCAGGCCAAGAAGCCTTAATGACCGGTGGAGCTTGGGATCCTCCACTGTGTGAGAAGATCCAAGACACTCTAAGGTATTCTAAATGATCAAAAGTAACACACACTAAAAAAATTCCCTAGAAGATAAGACAAGCAAACACTAAATTAATTGGAAGAACAGTTACAACAACCAACACTAGAGAAACTTACCGGTGCAAATGCAACTCGAACACGGAAGCACCCTCCAGGTATACTCTGCAAAGCATGGCCCGGTGTCTAGCCTAGGTACCATGGAATACCCCCACAGTCACCTGTGTATGCCCCTAACAAAGATTGGCAACTAGGTTGCCAGCATGCGAACAGTCACCAAGCGGGTACAGTCGAAAGTCGGGTAGACCATAATGAGCAGGGTATCGAGCCTGAAACCTGTCAAGGGTATCAAGAGAAAATGGTCCGGAAGACAACTGAGGACCTCGAACAGATTTGAGACCCACGAATCCCCGTGGAAAATGCAAATGACGGAATCCCAAAACAAGCCCTCTATATGTGTTCTCCACTACGATTGGTCTGGCTTTGGAGGGGTTATCTCCGCTACCTTTCCGCACGCGACCTCATGTTTATCCCCTGTGTTAGAGGGGGGTCCCGGATAACTTTCACGAAACTGGACTTAGACACTCCCTATCTCAGACTCCAATGTTTGATTTTAAATGGCCTTGAAGAGTTTCCTCTCCAACCTAATCCAAGGCCCTAGTCTTGAACTAGTTTGTGAACCCTATAAACATAAAAGTCTAGTAGATTTTAAATTTAGTGTTACTTTTATGGGTTTGTCTTACGTCAAGGGGTATGAGGGTGAAACTAATGATGTGTAAAAGATGAAAGAAAAAAATGAATGAAAAAGCTGGAAACAAAACTTTTACTCAATGCAAAATTTCAACAACTTTTCAATTTATTTATTTATTTATTTTTTTAACTTTTCTAAGATTTTGGACAGCAAACTCAAAAGAATTTCACTTGACTATGAGATACTTATGATCTAATTGAACCGCAAAAACTTATGAAATCAATGACTTTTCCCTGGCTAATAATGTAGAAATACACTTTTCAACCAACAGGAAAATGGAAAGAGATTTTTTTATTTATTTAAATGTTAGTGAAGAAAGAAAGGAAAAATACCGACAAGCAAAAAACCAAGAAAAACAATTCTGGCCTAAATCGCAAATCGCAAATCACAAAGAATCAGGTCAAAAATCACACACTAGCAATTTTAAAAACAATGACTCTCACACTTGTCTAAAAACCTTAAAAAACAAAATCTTTTATTTTTATGACAACTTTTTAACTAAGAAAAAGCAGGCTAAGGGTAAGATTAATCCTAAGCTACTGATTTCTCCAACAAAGATTCAAACACCTGAGAGGAATAATTCTTATCAAAGGAAAGGATGATTGCCTTACCCTCAACAAAAATTACCCTGCACAAGCATGCGAATGTTACTCAAACAAAACACGTGTGAACACCACGCTTGCTGGATAGAGATAGAGGGTGTGTACACGCGGGCTGACTTTGTATAGGCCGCGTGTATATCTAAACTCTGATAAAAAATGAAAACAGACAGACCAAACCAAGAAGAGACCACTGATATTGATAACCAGGATCCCTTGAAGGCTTGGACACTCTTTCTAATAGAAAAACAACTAATGTAAGGAAAAAATGATAAAGAAAAAACAATCTGAGATAAGACTGCTAGCAAACAAGACTCAGACAAAATTCAAGAAAACCCCCTGAGAATGTGTGATTCTAATAGGGAAGAGGATGACTGCCTCTGAGGTTCTCTGAACTATACACACTACTGCTACCTCTACAACTAGCGTCCAGACGCGAGTTGTAAGAGGATAGGGCACGGGTACACGCGTGTAGACCTTGTGCAGGCCACGTGTACCTTTGTGGGTCCCAAAAAACACAGTCAAACAAAAGTCAGGGAAAGTTGGTATGGAAAACCAAACTCCATGCTTGCTCAGACCTTACAAAAATTAAAAGAAAAAACAGGCAAGAAAAACTAGTCTGTACACGCGTGCAGACCTTGTGCAGGCCACGTGTACCTTTGTGGGTCCCAAAAAACACAGTCAAACAAAAGTCAGGGAAAGTTGGTATGGAAAACCAAACTCCATGCTTGCTCAGACCTTACAAAAATTAAAAGAAAAAACAGGCAAGAAAAACTAGTCTGTAAAACTACCCAAAAACTAAATAAAATTTCAGGAACCCTAGAGAGTCTCCCCAGTATGGTCACCAATTCTGTTGTTGGGAAAATCTCACTATGGACTAGCAAATAGAGTTCAGACTTTGCATGTAGATATGACCGAAGAGAAATTACTTTCTACCTTCATCCCTAGATTTAAATCCCCTTTTATTAGTAAATGCAAGGAAAGATAAACCTACATCGTTCCCGACGTTTGATGTAGATCATCCGTTGTGCTTGATTACTTGTTTGCAATACTCCTTCCAAAGTTGACCTACATCCAAGACAAGCAACAACTATGCATGCATACTACTTATATACTAACGGGTTAGAAATCCAAACATAAACTAATCAAACCATAAAAATTTCATGAATTGGGACGGGAAATTTTTTTTCTTTATTACTTTGAATGAGTCAACTTACAAAAGTTGAGACCGACCACCACTCCTTGAACCTGATCTTGGGCTCCTCTTCTTCTGTCCTCCAACTGCTTTGCTTTAAATCTCCTTTGGCACAAGGAAAGGCTAAAGGGTTGGGACAATGGGAATACGTAAATGGGCAGAGTTTCTTTGCTATATTTTTCCTTCTCCAAATGGGACCCTTACCCCTTCTTTTATATGCTAAAAAGAGATAGGTATTTGGACGAACCCTCAGCCATGCATGGCCAGGAGTTTCAGTTAACTCACCCATAGATTTTTGTTCAGTCGGCAACTTTCCTTTTTTCATGCTTTTGTCGGTCCACGCGGGTTGTTTTGGGTCAGCCAGTGTGTACACACGTGCAGTAATGGATTAGGGTGCGTGGGCCTTTATAAAAGAGGATTTTCAAAGAGTTGTTCAGCAATGCTTTGGCAAAGAAGGGATATGAGTTGGCCTGATGCCAGGTAAGAATGTGTGGTGCAATTTTGGGTTATAACACTTTATCTGTCAAACCTCCACCTAGCACCCTATCATTGGCCGCGAGGATGGGTGGGTCCCATACTGTACCATTTTCCTTTGGTTTGGGGACTTTCTTTCCCCTCAATACAATGATGGAGATGATCGGGAGATTAACGATGGAAAATCCATTTCACATTACCAACATGCTTTAGGGTTAAAACCCCCTCCGTGATGTGACCCACAAAATAAACTCATACATGACATGCTTTTACTCATTTCACATCGCCAAACAATATTTCAAAACCGATTTGTGAGAGATGCAATACAACTTATGGTATTGGCTCATCGCTCCAATAGTAACCTCAACATTGTGCCACTAGCCTACCATCGTGGCCTTGCCACGCCACCCGATACATACCCTCCATGTCACTACTGACGTCATTTATGGAAAATTATGCAAATTGTCCAGAATTTCAAAATTTCCCAAATTTCTCAAAATGCATAATTTTAAAATTTCCTCCATGAATTCCATGAAACTTTGAAATTAAGATTCTAATGGCCAATTTTGTCTTTGTGTATGTCAATTTAACCAACCGCTGCATGTTAAATCTAACACTTCCACTTTGAACTATCAATGAATTTCACTATAGAAATTGGGGTTTTTCCAAATTTCACCTGGTTTCTCTATAATGTCCAAACTTTGACCACTTACAAGCCCGAAAAAGCTCAAACAACGCTTAAAATTAGGGATTTGAACCCCTAGGATCAATTCCTTCAAATTCCTCATGAATTTTTCTCAATTTCAATGGAGTAATTTTCATAAACAATTTTCAAACATTCTCCGATATTTAATTATACAAATTCATATTTTGCGTGTTGTGTTTGGCCCATGTAAGCGTAGTGTTGAACCTGTATCTCTATTACCACAATGTAAGATACCTAGGACGTCACCTGGACACCGTCACTAAAACTTGACTCTGTCATGCACTAAATTTATAAATTTCTCTCCAATTAAATCCATTAATTATCTTATGCCATTAATTGAATAAATTAGCCAATATTTAAACCAACCATCCTTCTTGAAGGTTCATACCTAGACCCTTGTTCAGGACTATGATTCCAACTGCATTAAAATTCCCTACATATGCAACAATTATGTATTTTTATTAACACACATGCAAAACATTTCATAAATATTTATAATTACACCATCCCATAATTAAACATAAATAATGTAGAATATACATCATAATAGTGCATAAAAGACACTTATATTTTAAGGAAATCACCAACTTTTTGTAGACCTCAAACCTTCCTCCCATCCATAGAATCTATTGTACATTCACTCTCAATAACGTGTCACACCCCCAAGCTGGGGCTATGAATCCACTAGGTAAAATGTTCTCTCACCACTCCCACTAAGGTCATACAACACTCAACAAACAAGACAAGGCCAATGGTACCAACTCTAGCAATAGTCCCCCCTCACAACCTTTGATTCCAAACATCCTGTCCCACCCAAGGAAGTGTACAAATTCACTACTCCAAAGTCCTTTGGTTTTCCCACTTCCCTTCCAGGGCTTCAAAAATAGACCATCTGGAAAGTCTCAGAGTGTTATGGCACTTTGAACACAAGGGTGCTCTCAAATATTTATGGTGCCCACTAGGTCAATACATAGGGAACTTACTTATTCCCAACAATTCTTTCATCCAAAGAGAATTATCCACAAGCATGATGTTTGGTTGAGAAAAGTTACACATATCCTCCTTATCACCATGGTTTATGACATGATCTTGATTGACTTTTCCATTAAATAAATATAATTAGGAAATAAAATGATTAAAAAGTCTTCTAGAAATATTATTGAGTAATATTAGATAACTTCTTAATTTCAGTTTGAATTGTTTGATTTTATTGCAGGAATGGACAAATATTGTTAAACTTAATATAGATAAGAAGATTTTGAAGATGCGTAGACTATTGAAGGTTGAAGAAATCAGGCTTAAAGAAGTTTTGAGGAAGATTGATTCTCTATTTTGTAATCTTTAGAAATAGTAAAAGAAATCATGAGGATCTCTCGATCCTCAGGATAGCTTAATTTACCCATATTATTGTAATATATAGAGGGTAATGAACCATAGAGAAACATCTAAGAAATTTATCCAAGTATTCAGATCTTTGAATTGCTCTATACAAGCAGTCTATTGTAAATGTTGTATCAGTTATGGAATTAATAGAATATTTGAGCGTTTTTACCATCTTTTCATATTGAGTTTCTAGAAGCAGTACTTATGAAGACCGTGGGACCAGTCGGAAGGAGTTACTCTCTCCATCTGTAATCGTATCAGTTTGATTTCAATTCTGTGATTTAAATCTCTTTTGCAATAGTTAGATAAATGCGTGATTGTGTTGATGTTTTTAAAATTGGTTATGTTATTTGATTACAGAAGATAGCTGCTTCATTTGAATGTTATCGATTTTTGTTTCAGTTTCCATCACTGTAGTTTATTGCATGATAGTTCCTCTCATTTTCACACGCACCGTCCCTTTATTAAATTTACAGTTGTTGTTCCTTTCACTTAATTCTGCATCTGTTGTTCCTTCTCAATTTGCAGTACTTAGCTTTTTCTTTCCAGCAGGTTAAACAATCATTGGTAGATCAATTTATTAAGAATTTTCATAGATTCAATTATTGTTTCTTAGTTAGATAAATTCAACAATTTAGTCAATTCCTTTAATTCACAACATCTTATAGATTAGATTATGATTATGTTGAGTAGAGATCTTAGTTTCACATTTTTAATGAATGTGTGAGGAACTTGATTGTTGATAAACTCAGATTTTGTTTAACTACACGATTTTAACCTCTACAACTATCTGTATAGACTTTGTTGATATTCTTGAAATAAAAGATGAATCCACGGTTGATAAATTAATGTTAAACTAACACTATTTTAGGACATCTTTAGAGCCCAACATTTTGGCGCCATTGTCGGGGAGAATGTTAAAGATAGCACAGGTTGTGTCTTTGAAGTATGACATATTGAAAACGGAAGCTAAGAACCTACGTAGGCAACAAGTAAAATTCTTGTGCCAACGCCTACCTTCAGTTGATGCATAGAGGTCATATACGTACTTAGAATTTTGTGAGAAGTGTGTATGACTAAGAAGAAAGAACCTAGAAAAAAAAAACCCCACCCAAAACTACAAAAGCCCGGGGCCTGGTGCCCCCTGGAAGAAGCACTTTCATAGACGACATCATCCGAAAAGATGAATCTCAAGCCTCGTTTGGACCCTGGAAAGGTTCTACCCGAATCCCTCAAGCAACAAATTCACCAACTGCAGCCCATGCTGAGGTTCATAATAGAACTGAAGTGACTGGACAAAGTTTTGAAAATACAGATATTCCACCTCTCGACCCTTTAGATGAGGAAATTTCTTGTAATCTGGAAGAAGGAGAAGGGGATACTAGTGGGGTTGCTAAAGAAAGCCCATCACCACTACCTGATCCTGGATCTCCTGTGATTCTGATAGGAGAAGGTACACTTGAAATCCCAGATAGAGGTAGCGTGATTAAATCCCCTAGGGGACCAAGTAATCAATCACCTCGAATAGAATACCTGGGCCAAGAAATCCCTGAAGAATACTGACATATTTTCGACCAAATGGCACAAAAAAACCCACTGCGACCTCATATTTCCACCTTGGAATATCTTATAGTCAACTTGGTTGATAATGCGCCAATGAAATCCATCCCACTATAGAACCTGCCAAATTTTCATGGGTTGATTTCAGAGGATCCTAACGCATTCTTATTCGAATTTGACGTCTTGTGTGGAGGATATGACTACACCTTTGAACCCCAGAAACTGAAGTTATTTCCTTCCACCTTGAAAGGAGCAACTTTGTGTTGGTTTATGGGATTAGGGGGAGGAACTATAAATTCATGGGATGAAATGAAACAAGCCTTCCTGACGAAATATCAAGATTACTGTTGAACCAGGGATCTAAAAGATGAAATCTTTCAAATGAATGCAAAATAAAATGAGACACTAGAAGAATATGTCGAAAGGTTTCAATATAATTTGCAAATATCACCTTACGGTACACTACTAGGTGAGGTACTTAAATCAACTATGATAAAAGGTATGAAGGATGAATGGGTAGAAACACTGAATTTAATGGGGAAAGGCGATATTTATCAAGAAACGTATGATAACATTATCCAATTGTGCATCAGGTGTTCATGTGGAAGTACATGGACCATATCGGGAATGCAAACTCCCCTCACCAGAAACAACATTACTAGAGGGGTGTCACCTAGGCAAAAGTTGGTAATCTTCTAGAAAATTTCAAAACTAACATTTTGAGTACTCTGACTACACAATTGGATGTTTTGCAGGCTAAACAGAAACAAACAGAAGAAGAATAGTCCTTGAAAATATTTTTTCACCGATGTAGAAAGAAACATGGTCCAAGGGAATGTCCTCTGGATGTGGTTCGAGTTTGCGCCATCTGTGCCAAAGACCATGCAACAAAGAAATGTCCATCGCTCATAGGACTAAAAGTTGTCTTCAAAGAAGTGAAAGAGGAAACAAAACCAGTATATATGATAGCTCAACGTCACCAATGGAAGGCTCATCCCCCAAGTACGCTACAATATCCTTCCTCTTTCTTTTCTGGGCAGTATGGTCAACAACATAATTCTAGAAACACATGGAAGGGCCAACCATTTGAAAATCCCACCAGGGAGTCCCAACAATATTCTACTACACCCTGGCCAAATCAATCAACTGCAAATACCACTTGGCCTAAATCGCAATACCTTACCCCATTGTGGAAGAATTCAAATAATAACCCCTATCCTTCACAGTGGACTAACATAACTACCCAAGGCCCCAATTGGAACCAAAACTGGCAACGCCCCATGGGGATAACCAATCAACCCATGGGGATGGCTCCCTGTAACACCCTGTTTCCCCCAGTCTATAAAAATAACTATATTGGCCAAGAACTATGGCAAACTCAAAGATGTGAATGCTTGATTTGACGAACCTTTGCATAAAAGGTTGATGAATGTAAATTATGTTATGGATATGTGTTGCATGACTACTGGGAGAGGGATGTGCTAAAAGAGACCACAATGGCTAATGAGAGGTTGTGGAAGGGACCTGGAATGGTTGTGTTAACTTCCACCGAGCCAGTACCGTACTAGTTTATACTTCCTCAAAAACCAAAGTAGCTCTCTGATCCTGGAATGGATTTCCCGTCAGATTGGTAGGTGGGGAGGCTCCTCAGGAGTTAATGAGGGGATGGGGGTGAACTGCCCATCCATAACAGTCCTCAAACCTGACCATGGACAGTGAAATTCGTGCCACATGCAACCTTGCAGACCAATTTTGGAAAGGGAGGAAATGTGGTAAGAGTAGAGGAGAAGATCACGCACGAGGGGGGGATCAAGGAAGAGAACTGGAGAAAACCCTAGAAACGCAGGGAGTTTTGAATACCGAGAGAAGGAGAGTAACCTTCGTCCTGGATTATTTTCCTGTATCAGGAGAAGGAGAGTAACCTTCGTCCTTGATTTCTGTTGAGCTGGAAGTAGGAGACTAAACCTCAAAGCATCGTGGTCTAGCTCGGGGGTGGCTAGTGGTAAATTCGTTTGGAGTCACTAAGCCTACGGTTGGGTGGAAATGAGCACCCCTCTCAGCAGTTGCATCATGCCGGTGGATCTGATAAGTGTGTTATGCCTTGTATTTCGAATTGAATATCATGAATACATGCTTATGTTTATATGCCCATAATAATTTATGTGTGGAATGATTGCCTGGTGTTTTAAACTAGAAATAATGGATGCATGTGTATGCTTATATGTCATTGTTGGTTTCTATACAAATGGTTAAGTCTGGGGCATGAGTTCGCTCCACCGAAAATCATTTGTTTGCTTGATTCTCATAATATTCTGGGAAGGCCCCTTGAGAATACTCTTCCTCGGGGATTACCCCATAAACCCTAGAACCGTGCCAAACCTTTACCCAGAGACTCGACTAAGGTTTGGGACGATTTCCCAAGAACCGTCTGAAGGTTCCTGCGATCCGGGTCTGGAAACCTTATGTCACAACCCCGCTGCGGCGTAATATATTTTTTGCCTTTTTTTTTTTCGAGGGACAGAATCCCTGAAACCCTACGGGGATTAGTACAGGCTGCAGATGCCTCCTCTACCTCGACAGAGTCTTTGCATGACCTTTCGGTCTTAAGGATCGTTCAGTTTCTTTTATGAGATGAAGTGGCTCCCTTGATTCCTTGCTGAAATCTCAATTCAATCGATCCATAGGTCCTTCAGAAGTTCCCCTATGTGAACAACACCAGGCACGAGCTCCATGACTCCCAAGCGACCACAACGCTATGACCAAGGCCTATTCCCAAGGCGCTTGTTGCAACTCGCCATCTCGCAAGTTCGCGAGTCGAAGCTCTCGACTCCTCCTTTTCAATCTCGCGATACCCAAGATCACAAAATGGGTATAGCTCCCTTCTGTCAGCGCCCTCCTCATGCGACCACCGGCTAGGCTAAACACTAGCTCCCGTCGCAACTCACGAATTCACAAGTCGAAGGGTTGAATCTCCGTGCTCTGTCTGTGCGAACCTCCGAAACTTGGAAGTCAACGAGGGTTGACCTTCCTTTCACACTTCTCGCAACTTGCCACATCACGAGTTGTAGCGTCGAGCTCCCATGCTCGTATATCACGAATCCCTAAGACGCAAGAAGTCAATGGAGTGTTGAGTCCTTTTCCCAAGCGAAGCGTGTCTGCCTATAAACCACGCGGGCCCCACCTTGTGGTTCTACCATGTGTCCACACTCGTGCCTCGGCTCTCGGCACTTCATGACTTCTGATGTCGATAAGAGGTTCTCTCAACCTCCGAAGGCGCGATGTGCGTGATGAAGCTCCTGATCCAACGGTCCTCCCTTGACCTGGATCCAATGGCTATCCTTGCTCCTCCCGATTTCACCACTCGCGACTTGGAGCACCTAACTCCTGGGCTCTCATCTTGTGAACCTCTGAGTTCGCGAGATCCCTCGATTTCTACCACCTGTCCTCCTCAGATGGACGGTCCTGATCTTCTTGCGAGTTCGCCACTCACAAAGTCTAGGCACCCAACCTTGGCACCTTCCCTTCACGAAACCCCGAGAAGCGATGTTAGCTTTCCCTCTCGCGTTCTCGCTATTCGCTACTTCGCAAGTCGAAGGGTTGAACTATCGTTCCCTTATCTCACGAATCCCTGAGACGTAAGAGGTCAATGGGTGTTGACTCCTTTCACTAGGTGACACGTGTCTTCCTATCTATCGCACAGGCCCACCTTGCGGTTCTACCACATGTCCCTCATCCCCAGCTTCGACACTTCGTGACTTCACTTCCCAAAGCACTACCTCCTTTGTATCTCGACACCCAAAGTGTCGAGATCCCGAACTCCTCGCTACTCTTATCGCAACTCGCGACTTCGGGACTTTCGGGACAAAAGTCTCGACCTCCTATCCACCGATATGCCGAAATGTCAAAATTTCGACACGTCGTCAACACAGGTCCCACAACAGAACTTCCTGCCTTTTTGGAGTTTTGGACTTCGCGACTTCACGAATCCTGATGCTAAGCTTTTGTTTCTTCAACCCATGAAACCCCAAAATACCGAGTTTCGATGCACTTCACCAATAACTGGCTCACACAAATCCTTTCGCCCCTTCGGGCTTTGCCTTTCACAACCTCACAAATATTGAGGCAAGGGTTTTAACCCTTCAACTCGTGAATCCATGAAATGAGATTTCACGAGTGATCCAGCGGTTCTTGTCGACTCAGATCCTATAGTCCGATTTCTCCCAAACTTAAAACTTGAAAATAGGCTTACCGTAACTCCCCTTCTCCTCTGCAAGATCTGCCAGCTCTCGGGACTTCGCGAATTCTCCACGGAGAATTCTGACCTTCCAATGCCTCCTTGACGACTCTTGTGAAGCGAACACGGTAATTCCTTCACTGCTATTTCGGGATTTCAAGAGGATCGTTCTTCCTCGTACAGGGTTACTAAGACTTGTGCCTTCAAATCCTTTTCCAGGTTCTTGGTGAGCTTTCTAAGAAGGGTGTCTCTATGCAGAGATATATCCAGGGTATTACCTGAGATGGATAAGGGTATAGATTTCCCGAGAACAGACTTGAAGTCTGAATTAATTCAATATGTGTATAAATAGTGATTTATAAAACATAAGCCATATGTAGTCTTTCCATTATAAGCGTGCAACCACCATTTCTAAATCAAAACACTACACATGTAGTCTTATACTAAAACCATTCATAAAACTGCACAAACTGTGAGCATACATGTCATCATATAAATTTCAAGATGCAAGATGTAAAACACTTATCAGAAATAACACCAGATGTGATTGCAACTACTGAGAGGGGTGCTCATTTCCACCCAACCGCAGGCTCAGCGACTCCCAACGAATTTACCACTAGCCACCCCCGAGCTGAGACCATGATGCTACGAGACTGCGTCTCTATTTTCCAGTGACCAAGAATGAAGGTTACTCTCCTTCTTCTCTGCTATCACTCACTCTGTATTTTTCCAGAGTTCTTCCTCTCTTCTTTCCCTCACATCTGCCCCTGATCGCCCACACTTCCTGCCTTTTCTCTGTTCGATGAGGTTGCATGTGGCACGATTTTCCTCGCAGTGGTCAGGTCTGAGGACTCTATGAATGGGCGGTTCACCCCCATCCCTCATTACTCATGAGGATCCCTTTACCTACCAATCCTAATGAGTCATTTAATTCAGGGCCAGCGAGCTGCTCTTGGTTCTCCAGGCCAGTGAAGTCCAAATACGGTATTGGTTTCGGTGGAAGTTAACGCCACCATTCCAGGTGCCTTGCACCACCTTTCTCCAACCATCGTGGTCTCTTTTTCAGCATATCCCCTCTCAGCAGTCCTGCAATATATATTTATAATATTATTCACATTCATCGACCTTTTCACAAGGTCCATTCATATCACACATTCACATTTTTGGGTTTTCCACAGTTCTTGGCCAGTATAGTTACTTTTACAAACTGGGGGAAATAGGGTGTTACACCTTATGCAAGGAAGGATAACTCTCTAAGGTCTCGGATTCATGGGATTTTGAAGCCTCGATAAGTTGAATTTCGTGATTCAAGCTTAGAAGGGATAGCGAGCCCACTTATAGAAAGAGAGAATACCCTATCATTTGGTATACTAACAGTCGGAATCCTTTTAGGAATACCCCAGATCCGTCGAGACCGATGGATCTAGAGAAGGAGCGTAGGCATTAACACCTCGACCTTTTCAGCCCTCACATGTAGTGATGGGATCCCAGACCGTAGATCCAAGGATCTGATGGAGCCCTATTGACCGTCGATCTTAGCCTTTGTATAGGCAAGAGAGTAGTGTTTCACAGAATCATGACTTGGAGTGGTCAAGGGTAGGGCTGCATGAACTCACGATTCGCGATATTGCGACGTGATCATGACCATTGGATCCAAGGCATGGGAGAACCGTTGGACCAGAACTTTCATGGTTATCGCCTATAAGGGGTTCGGAACTTGAGGGAGTTTCTTTTCGATTGTAAAAGTCACGAAGTGTCGAGCGCTGAGGGCTCGTGCAAACATGTGACCCATCTATAAGTGGGGACCGCGTGGTTGAAAGGTGGCATAACAACAAGCGCCTAGAGAAAGGTGGGAATGGGTGATAGGTGATGGACACATGTCACCTGGGAAGGAGTCAACCCATTGTTGACTTATTGTATCTCGGGAACTCGTGAAGGAGGAGCATGAAGGCTCAACACTCCAACTTGCGAAGTCGGGAGATGCAAGCAGTGCTAGTATTTAGCCTAGGAAGCGGGTGACCGATGGTGGACACGTGTCACACTGGGAAAGAGTCAACCCACTATTGACTTATCATGGCTCGGAGTTTCACAGGATGAAGAAGCTGCACCTTGATCGCTAAGGCCGCGAAATGTCAAGCGCCAAGGTCTCGTGTGACGGGCGGTGGTGACACAACTCGTGAGAAAAGTATAGAGGGGTTGACAAGTGGCATGTGCGCATCGCTTTGGAAAAGTCCACGCAACATTGACCTCTCACATCTCGGGGATTCGCGAAGGAGGAGCACGAGAGCTCAACACCTCAACTGGCGAGGTTGCGACTGGTGCTAGTGATTGGCCTAGCCTTCGGTTAAATGTAGTAGGTGCTAGTGAGGAGGGATCCATACCCGTATAGTATCTTGGGTATCGGTGTTTGGAGAAAGGGGACGCGAGAGTCTTGATTCCCGAATCGCGAGTTGCAAAAAGCGCTTGCACTAAGGCTAGCTTGTGGTCATTTGGAGGAGGATAAGTGAAGAGAGGGTCTGTGCTAGGCCCCATAGAAGTATCAAGGATTCTATTCCTTGAAGAAAAAGATGAAAAATCTAAGAGGATTGTAGTGGTTGTGTGACAAATTGGTATCAGAGCATGGTTACAACACTTGGCTTGCTTGGGCTCATGAATGAGTTGCACAAAAACTCCATTTGAAGTACTCTTAAAAGGAGTAACTCTCTATCTTAACCCCCTTTAGCAAAATCCGAAGTTAAGAATGAAAATTCCTATTGTGTGTATGCATTTGAAAAATATGAATTATGCACTGATTGTGAATGAATATAATGTTGACTAACAATAAGTGTTTTTCTTGCAGAACAAGCGGACGATCAACCATGGGAAACTACAGACGCATAGAATGGTGATGCACCATGAAGTGGGGGATGGCTCCCACAATAGTGGTAAAGAGTCTGATGAAAGGAGAGTGGTAGAGACCCCTCTCGATCTAGCTGAGACTGTGAGAAGCCTCATGGTCGAACTACAGAGCTGGAAGGCCGACAACGAGAGGTTGATAAAATAGCAAGAGAAGCAGACATAAATTAATGCAGTCTTGTTGTAGAGTTTATCGGACATACAAAGACAATTGCAGCATGAACCTAACACCAGTCATGTAGACCAATGACAGACAAAGAAAAGTTGAAGTCCACCTGAGATACATAAATGTGTTCTTTTAGGTGGCCACACTGGGAAGAGCACCTCGAGAAAGGTCCACCCCAGAGATAAGGGACAAGCGTTGGATGATTCCTCAAGGAAACTGGTGACTCAGAGGGATCTTCTAGTAGCAGAACTAGTTCTTATTCCTGAAGAAAACGGAAGAAGTGAAAGCATTCCAAAAGTCACAATCTTGAAGAATTCAAGAAGGCCAAACCACCCTCTTTCAATAGTGAAATAAAGAAAGGGGAGGAAGCGGAGGCCTGGCTTCTTGGACTAAAGAAGTATTTGAGAGTCCATGACTTCTCATAAAACTTGAACGCCCGAGTAGCCACTTTCAACTTGAATGGAAGGGCTTCCATTTGGTGGGAATACCTTAAGAATGTAAAAGGGATTCACGAAGAATACCTATCTTAGGAATGGTTTGAGAAATACTTCAGGAAGAAGTATCTGTCGGAAAAATATTTTGATGAAAAGACTAAATAATTCTATGAACTCAAGCTGGGGCAACGCACCATAGAGGAATATGTCAGCAGATTCCTCAAATTGTTGAGGTACATACCCTATATAAAAGCAGAGAAGGAAAAGGTGCAACGATTCATCAGTGAACTACCTAAGGACTATCAGAACATGATTGAGTTTGACGAGCCAAAGACCCTAGAAGACACTATCCAAAAGGCAAGATATTGTTACGAATAGCTGGGGCATCGGATAGAACCTCGCGAAATATGGAAGCAGAAGGATAGTTCGGGATTCCAGAAAAAGGGGTTTAAATACCCAAGATTTAAAAACTATAAAAAGGACTCAAGGATGAGCTTCCCAACCCGAAATGTACACCAGCAGAATTTCCCCTCCCAGAGTGGAAATAAACCTTCTGGATCTACCCCAGGAAAGATTGATAACCCAAAGAGAGAACCCTTGAAATGTTGGGGTTGTGGAGAAGAACATCTACTAAGGGACTTCCCGCACCGACAATAGAACAATTGAAGAATTTACAATGTTCAAGAAGCTACCACTATCAATGACGTGGCTAGGAGTGTGCCGCAAATTTATGTAGCCTTGGATAATAAACAAGCTGACCACCAAGCTTTAGTGGTGGAGATGGAAGGTATGATCACCAACCATCTAGTGTCTATTCTAATTGACCTTGGTTCAAATTTGAGTTATATAGCTCCTAAGGCTGTTGATAAGTGTAAATTACATCCGAATAAACACGCCAAGCCATGGTGGGTACAATTATCCACTGGAACCAAAAGAAAGGTAGCGGAGGTCATACCAGCTTTCCAATTCAAAATGGGTGAATTCCCACCCAAGCAACCCTTAACATACTACCCCTAGGATCATATCACCTGTTGATTGGAATGGACTGGCTAGTCACATATAAATCTAGACTGGACTGTTACCATAAAACTTTAGAATGTGTAGGTGAAGAAGGGAGAAAGATAACCCTTCGAGGGATCCAAAAACCTGTCTCGGTGAGACAAATATCAACCCTTAAAATGAGAAATTATTGCAGAAAGGGACGTCTACTTTATGAGATACAAGTGTTGGAATTAGTTGAAGATGACAAACCAAGCCTCGAAGACCACCCCACACTAAGAGAATATAGAGATGTATTTCCGGAAGAGGTACCGGGTCTACCTCCGAGAAGGGACATTGACTTCTCGATAGAACTTGAACCGGGAGCGATGCTAGTGTCTAGGACACCCTACAAGATGAGAACACCCGAGCTAGTTGAGCTTAAATTACAACTAAAATAAATGACGGACAAAGGCTATATCCGTCCTAGCGTGTCTCCATGGGGAGCACCATTTATGTTTGTAAAGAAGAAAGATGGTACCCTCCGACTATGCATAGATTATAGACAACTAAACAAGGTAACCATAAAGAAAAAGTACCCCTTACCCAGGATCGATGACCTGTTCGATCAACTGGGAGGTGCTTGCATCTTCTCAAAGATTGACTTGAGATTTGGATACCATCAAGTTCGGATCAAGGGTGAAGACATCCACAAAATTGCCTTCAGGACGAGATATGGTCACTATGAGTTTGTGGTAGTACCATTTGGATTAACCAATGCCCCTGCCACTTTTATGTGCTTGATGAACAATGTGCTCAGCAAATTCCTAGACAAATTTGTACTGGTTTTTATTGACGATATACTAGTTTACTCCAAGAATAGAGAGGAACATGAGGAACATCTTAGACTTGTGCTTCAAGTGTTAAGAGAACATCAGCTCTATGCCAAATTTAGCAAGTGCAACTTTTTCCAGAAGCAAATACATTACTTGGGCCATGTCATATCTAAAGAAGGAGTAGCAGTAGACCCTGACAAGATCAGGTCTATCATGGAATGGCCTACCCCAAAGGACGTTTCAGATATCATATCCTTTATGGTCTTAGCAGGATACTATAGGAGATTTATACAAGGATTCTCCAAGATTGGTTGTCCAATCACTGCCCTCCAGAATAAGGGATATAAATTCACGTGGACACGAGAATGTGAAGAAATATTTCAATCCCTAAAACATCTACTGACCCATGCACCCATGCTGAAGATCGTTGATCCTGAAAACGACTTCCTCATGTGCACAGATTCCTATAAGGAAGGGCTTGGAGGAGTCCTTATGCAAGGAGGAAGTGTAGTCTACTATGAATCCCAAAAATTGAATGAGCACGAAGTCAACTATGTGACCCATGATATAGAGCTTGCCACCATAGTGCATGCCTTAAAAATGTGGAGACATTACCTCCTGGGAAGGAAATTTGTGCTTATGACAGACCACTGTGGATTGCGATATATGTTTGACCAACCAAAGCTCAATGCCAGACAAGCTAGGTGGATGGCCCTCCTTAGTGAGTTTGATTTTGAAATCAAACATGTTAAAGGAAAGGAAAATAAGGTGGTTGATGCCCTTAGCAGAAGTATGAAAACAATTCATCTGGCAGCGGTGAGAACCTGTGAGATGAATGTCAAGGAAAGAGTCAGGAATGCACAAGAAACAAACACATTCTTTCAGACTGTGACCTCGTACCTGGAGCAAGAACCCACAAGAATAAAGTATGAAGACTACCAAATGATAAATGGAGGTCTTCTAACTTACAGAAATAGATTGTATATTCCAGATCGTGATAACTTGAAGAGGTTCATAATGGATGAACTACATAAAAGACCATATACTGGTCATCCAGGATACTAGAAGATGATCACAGCCACCAGGAAGCAATTCTATTGGCCTGGATTGAAGAAAGATATAGCTGAGTACTTAGTCAAATGCATAGAATGCCAACAGGTTAAAGAAGAACACCGACACCCAGCAGGATTATTACAACCTCTACCAATCCCAGAATGGAAGTGGGAAACCATTTCCATGGACTTCATCACTGGATTACCAAAATCAACCAAACAAAATGACACCATCATGGTAGTGGTGGATAAATTGAGCAAGTCTACCCATTTTATCCCCGTCAAATCGACTTGCAAGGAAATAGATATCGCCAACATATTCATGAAGGATATATTGAGACTACATGATATGCCTAAAGAGATCGTGTCTGACAGAGACACGAAATTTACTTCCAACTTTTGGAAATCCTTGATGGATGGTCTAGAGACCAAATTACTGTTTATCATAGCCTATCATCCCCAAACCGATGGATAGACGGAAAGAGTGAACCAAATATTAGAAGACATGCTAAGAATGCATGTAATGCATCAACCCAAGAAGTGGGAAGATTACCTACCACTGGTGGAATTTGCCTACAATAATGGCTACCAAGAGTTCTTGAAGATGAGTCCTTTCGAAGTCCTCTATGGTAGACCGTGCAACACTCCAGTCAGTTGGAGTAATCTCGTGAACAGGGTTACTATTGGACCCGACATGTTGAAAGAAATGGAACAACAAGTGACTCAGATAAAATAAAATCTAAAGGTTTCTTAGAACAGACAGAAAAGTTACGTCGACCAAAAGAGAAATCCAAGAGAATTCAAGATGGGAGACCACGTATATCTCAGAGTTAGGCCCAGGAAGAGTTCCCCGAGGATGGGAGATTGTGCCAAGTTGGAACCCCGGTATTGTGGACCCTTTGAAGTTCTAGATAGAGTGGGACCTATAGCCTATAGGCTAGCACTTCCTCCCATAGTAAAAGCACATAATGTTTTCCATGTTTCATTATTGAAGAAATATGTACATGATTCTAATCATATAATTGACTGGTCTGTGATCCAAGTGGAACTAGAGGGAGAATTCCTGCCAGAACCTCAATGCATACTGGACAGAAAGTAAACCCCACTTAGGAACCGAACCATTGCACAGGTCAAGGTGTAGTGGAAACATTTTGGCCTAGATGAGGCTACGTGGGAAATGGAAGATGCCATGAAACATGCATAACCGATTTTGTTTACTTATGTACATACACGTCATATTGATAGATAGAACATTGAGGACAATGTTCCTTTAAGGGGGAGGGAATTGTAACACCCTGTTTCCCCCAGTCTGTAAAAATAACTA
>ML780402.1:520603-533340 GCA_009831015.1 Picea engelmannii
TATATATATATATATATATATATATATATATATATATATATATATATATAATAAAACAAAAGAAATAAAAACAAACTTTTATAATAAACAGACAATATATGTTTTTCGTTATTATAAAAAAAGGAAATTCTTTATAATAAAACAAACATTTTTTTTTTTGTTATTATAATTGTTTTATAATAAAACAATCACAAATAATTTTTTTTTATTGTAATCATTTGATAATAAAACAACAGATAATTTTATGATGAAACTTTATCATAACACAAAACAAACAACGGTTGTTAACTTTCATATACCTATAGCGCAAGCCACCATGAATGCTCCAGAAGTTTGTGTCACCCGAGGGCACAACATTGTAAGTTTGGTCTTTACTATCCATTTTCCAAAGTTCTTTGCACAACCACGGATCCAATCAGTTCTGAGACATCAATGGAAGGATAGTTGAGGTGCTCGGAATAACTCATACAGATGGGGTGGAGCATCTTTCCTTCTCCACTCTATGATTAGACTGCCCTCTTCACTTTGATTCATTATGGAGGAGAAGGAACTGAGGGCTCGCGAATATTAGTAGGAAGCATAGGTATCATATGCACATCCGCTGGCAGTTCGCGAACTCTTCCCTTTGAATGAAACCCAAGTTACACAATGCCTGTTTGAAGCTTCGTTGAGGAGATGAATCCATCATTAATCATATTGTGGACTTTGAAAACCTCCGTCAAATCACCACACTCATCGTCGTTGAGTAATGCGTCCTCGGATCTAACAAATTCATCTAATTTCGAGCTACTATCTTCGCTTTCAGAAACTAGTGTAACCAAATATTTCAAATCTTCCTCCTAGATATCCATTCTGAATCTACATTAAGTGCAAGGTGATCACTAGAATCCTTATTTAGAGTTGGTGAATGTTAGGATCATATCCCAATCAACCCAATGTTCATAATACTGGATCTGCATACCCTCGTGGCAACTTGTAACCCCATTCCTACATAAATATATGGGTAGCATTATGCATATCGTTTTTTATTTTTTTGGAGAGTGCAACAACCTGATTTTAGATATAGTATGAAGGTTGACAGTCTGAAGATAATACCGCCAATAAAAATCTTCATTGATTTCCAACAACAAAACTGCTAGATAATTGCTAGTTAAAGCCATTCGTATCACACAACCAACTGTACATATGTGCTGACTTGGAACTATAGACGCGGGTTGCTTTAGATATAAATGGGATTTGCAACTTTCGGAAGAAGAAAATATCTGTATTGGGTTGGATATAAACAGATACAAGGAGATAAACATGAATCAAAAACTGGATTTCACGGGGCTTGAGGTGGGATCCGCAGATCCGTGTAAGATCCACCATCTAAACAGATCTTGTGCTATCAAAACGGATCCTGTACCAGCTATTCGTTGAGGCATGTTATCTCATCCAGATATTCCATTCTCATCATGTGAGGATACATGTACTATAACAGACTCCTCTTGTAAGATTTCCCAACGTTATCCTAGTAAATCTGTCAACCCAAACGGTTGAATCTTCCTCTGTTTCTTTTGCTTGAAATCGAGGCTTTTGAATCCACATTTAGCCAAATATAAAATATTACGTTCCAGTGATCAAAGCATGGTTCTTCACATCCAGTATTCAGAAGACACGGATGAATCATTGGATAGTTTTTTTATGCTTCATTGTGGGATTCTAGAACTCTCATAAGAGAATGCAGGCAAGTAGGCAAGCGGTAAATCAGATCTGCATGCTTCTGCGTGCTAGTTTCTTCAGTGATATTAATGTCCAGTTCGAGGAAATTTTTTATAACAGTAGTATAGCTCGTCATACTCACGAACATCTTCAATGAAACTTTTGAACAAGTCTTGCTGGCCAACCAATTCGCCATGAACATGTCAAGACTTGCAGCATTAATATTATCAGGATCAGAGGAACCGATTGGGTCAGGCGTGGAATAGTGGGTGCATCTCAACAATATCTCTAGGCCTTATACCATAGGGTGACAATATCATGGGTGTAACTCTTCACAGGCACAATAAATGTTCTCGCAAGTCCCAGATCAACAATTGGACTCAATGGAGCTGCATGCACCCTCTTTGGACACTGCAATAACTGGCATGCAGAACCCATATTTGGATTTGTGATACCCCATGTAGCTTTTACATACTGAGAAGCATCTTCGAAGATCTGACCTTTCTGCCACATTAGATAAGCAATAACTGATGAAGTTGAGTGGGATACACATGGAGAATTACCTCCTCGAAATAATCAAATACAATATACTCATTATAATTTTGCAACCACAATGTCAAATCATTTACGCAAGTAATACATGCATGGATAAATTTCTTTCTATATTATGAAGTAATGCATATATTTTGGCAAGGATGCGATAGCCATGGCTCTGTGCGTTATACCATTAAACCATTATTATATATATATATATATATATATATTTGCTAGAATAAGTATGCTCTCCTCTGCGCTTCGTGCGATCACGAGGATCAGAAAGTAGGATGACTGATTGGTTGATTTCAAGAATATCAATTAATTGACGAAACGACATAATCTATTTTTTTCAACTTCCATTTGCTCATAGTTTTTTAATAAGCTTGTAAAATAGTTTTTATTTTTATTTTTTTACTTTAAAAACATAATAGAAGAAATAAATGAAAAGTTGTGCATCCTCCATCTGCAAATCAAAGAAATAAAACAGTAAGTACAGAGAGAAAAAGATATATAAGTATTTGAGAAGTCCTTGAATTAATCCTTCTCATATTCCTACACATTAAAAATCTCAAACATCTTTGAGATATATAGGAAAACATGTCGATTTTCTAACATTTAATCACAAATTCCCTTTTAATACTAAAATGAATAAAGTGGAAAATAATAAGGTGAAACCCAAATGTATTTATAAAAATGATGTCATGAAAGGTTAATGGGGTGATGAAATGTGAAGAATAATGAAGGGAAAGGTGGATGAAAATAGGACATTGCTGAGCCCCAACAGACTAATCAATCCTAGATTTGCTAAAACAAAAATGTCTGTGGGAGGTTTTCCAATCACTTAACTAGATGGTTAAAATTTGAACATCATGATTACTGTTCATTTAAAATGAAACCATTGTTGTTTTATTCGCGCGATTGTTTTTCCCTTGGCGGGTAGTATCATCCATTTGAGGTAATGACTATTGTTCCCTTTGTTACAAATGATGTTCGCTTTATAGTGAATGTCGTTCCTTTTTCAGATAGCGTTGTTCATTCGAAAGAAACTGTTGTTGTTCCTTCTACGTTTTTCTTATTGTTGTTCCTTTTTCTCAAAAGTCACGATTCTTTTCTCATGAACAAACATATCATTATTACGTTAGCCACTCCTTTGGGTATGACCTTCACTAATTAATTTTCACTAGCATCATTTCTAATTATCATAGTAACAATTTGTCATTTTCGTGGACTATCTAGCATACCTTATCGAATTGTTTTTGGATTAATTTCTCCAAATTATCTTAAGTATTGTTCATAATCCTTAACCACCATAATTTGTTTCTTTCCCCTATACATATAGATATACTTGAATGATAATTTGCCTTCATATCATAATAAGGAATCTAAAGCACATTGTACTCGAAATTCTTACACTTCTTACGCCATCCCTCACTCTTAAGGAGTAGATGAGCCTCCCTTAATAGATCCCTAAGAAAACAAAACAAAATAAAATTCATTAATAATAATTTTAAATAATAAACTTCTCCCACAAAGGATAGGGGGTCTCATCAGGAGCCAAACTACCACGATCATCAAATAATAACATAAGTGACATTCCCACTATGGCTACCACACCAGGGTAATGACCTTTGGCATTTTTTTTTGTCAAAGGACAAGAGGTCTCATCACGATCCGACTTGTTCACTTAGGTTACGATCTAGTGAGTGGCATTATCATTATCTGGATACCAAACCAGTATAGTGGTATTTTTGGGAAAAGATGATTCAAACTATATATTAAGGATATAGGATCATCTATGGGTTAAAAGGAAACCCTATCGAGGCTATGGATGCTTGTTGGTAGCACTGGCTCTGCCTGTGGTATCGGAGTTTACCTTAAATACGCCAAGTTTTTTGTGTGCTCCTAGATTTCCTTTCCTAAAAACGAGGCTATCATTCCGGTTATATCCAATAACAAGGGAAAGTAACAACGTTATGACATGTGGAATATTTCTAAAAACACGTGAACAACTTTAAAATTATTCGAAAACTTTGTCCTTAAATGTTTTGAACATAGGTATGTCAATTTGAATTTCCCACAAAAAAGTGATTATTGTTCATGATTACCATTAAAAGTTCTTTTAAAGGTTATTAATGATTGTTCTCTCAGCAGCGACGGCGACGTAGTGATCACCCCTCACTTGAACTACCTGCTATTATTACACTCATACATTTTGAAAGTCGAGGTCGACCTTTCCATTTATGAGGGGGAGGATATTCTGCGCATTTACCGATAGATCATAATGATTGCAATAAATGGGAAAACTCACATTTTTATACATAGTTGTTGTTCTATGATATTTGTTATTTTTGGTGATATTGTTTCAAAAGATGGTCGAACTAAGCTGCAGTAGGGAATGATAATTGTCCTCATTTGCTCACAGAAAACATGGTTGGCCGAAGTGTATGCTGAGAACCCAGATTACTGCAGGTAACTGACCAGGCAAGGGAAATTTTACATCATCTGGGGTGGACATAGTACTTAAATATATTACAAGGATATGACAGAAATATCATGCTAGCATTTTTTCAGAACTTGCAGAGAGGAATCTTCGTGATCCGAGATATACAAATTCTGGTCATTGAGGAAATTATAGCAGAGGTTACATGCCTCCCCAACAAAGGCATAAAATGGACTGGGAAGTATACAACACTCAAGGAGGCTGTGGAATATTTTGTAGAACCTGGAGAAGAACTCGATAAAAAGGGGAAGGGACTCAACCCCACTTCTCTCAATGAGCCATGGAGGGAGCTAGTAGGAGTAATACAAAGGTATATCAGATGTGATGGGAGGTACGATGTGGTGCGACTGCGCCACCTCAAATTGTTAGCAACACTAAAACAAAGGTTAGTAATAAATTTTCCATTTTTTCTAAATTCCATGTTACATGAAGTTGCTGCAAGAACTCATAAGGATAAATATCTTGTTACTATAATTAGTCACCATGGAATAGTGAAGCTAATAGTAAATAGGGCCTGTTATCACTCAGTTTGTAGTCAAGGTCAAGTAGCTAGAAGGTAGGGACCAAACTGGCGTAACAGGAGCTTCCCCACCCACTGTCACCTCGATGGGGGGCTATTTCTATTTAGGGTGGCTAGACCCAAGGGAGACGTCCCTAGTAATCTGGGGTTCTGAAGGACAAGGGTTCTAAAGGATCAGGATGAGTTTTCCCTTCACAGATTACTGCCAAGAGGATAGTCAAAGAGAAGATAAACCACATAATGGGCACCTACTTGCGAGACAAGGCAACAATAAAGCTAAAATGTGCAACAGTGGTTAGTACTTCATAAATTAATGACTATGAACAATTAATATATATATGAGCATAAATAAAAGTAATTATTGACGAAGTCAATGATTGCAATAAAGGCTATGGCTTATAAAATTACTTCTTCAATAAATACCAAAATGATAATAGCATTAAATGTACCAAAATCGATCCTTGGATTATCACAATGCATTAAATATGCTCACATATAATGTTGTTGCGTCAAGTCTACTAGGGGTGACGTCAACCTTATTCTAGGTTAGTTTTGCTAGAAAATGAGGTGGACGTTTTGCTAATTAGGTCAATGAAAATAATCAATACTTCAATGTCTATTGCTAGATGACCTAGACACAACGTTTTATACCAAACAAGAGTTCAAAAGAGGCATGACGTCATCATAAGATTAGGGTTAGTAGGTCGCTAGGGTTAGTTAGGGTTTCAAATTTTGGAAGTTTGAAAGGTTGTTTTAACACAATTGACTCAACGTTGGATTTCTAGACTAGTGCCTTAGGGTAAATGGAGTCAAGGAGCAAGGCTAAAGTCTCGGGAGAATCTAAATTTAAGGACTAGAAAGTTAGGCTTTCTAGTGCTGCAATGGCAGGGCCACAAAGTCAAAACCCTAAGGGGAGGAGGCTCATTCCGGTGTTTCTTAAGCAAGGCCTCATGCTCCTCCCTCTTTCCTTAAAACTCTTTGGAAAAAAGGCTAGCTTCAAAACATAAATCTAGGGATGAAAAGTGTTGTAGGGCCAAGGCCTTTCAAACCCTAAGAGTCAAACCCTAGGTGTAAAATCAATTAGGCCTAGGACGTCTTCTTTTTTCAATTTATGTTTCAAAACTAACTCAGAAAAAGGGGAATTAGTGTAGCAATAGCTAGGCTATATTCTCCTAAATCAAATGGATAAACAAGTTTTATATCATGGGGACATGAAGCAAGGACCTACTTGTGTGCTTTCTACCTAGGGTTTCAATGATTTTAAGCATAATAATAACAGTGTAACTATAAATGTAAGATATTTAACCTACAACCATTCAATCAAGAAGTTTTGCATGAAAAATACACTTACAAATCAATGAAGAGCTTATCAAACCCTAGCTGTAAACCTTCCAATAATATAAAACACCATAAAATGCCAAAGATGATCCTCCACAAGTGTAGCGCCTCAACTCCAAGACCCAAATACAAAGACAAAAGACTAAAAGTGTCTCTCTCACAAGAGAGTGAGTTGTGTTATGTTAAAAATGAGAGGCAACGTCCTCTCTTTATATCATCCAAATGATCTTTAATTACAAAATCAGGTCATTAAAACAACCGACAAGGCCGACTTAACAATATTACATTATTTGTTACATTAAATGCTAAAATGTCAAAATTGTGAACTAAAAGGGAGACGTCAGGCCCCTCTGAGGGAGACGTTGTCCCTTTTTGGGCAATATCATCATCCAAAAGGCAAAACGTTGGCCCTTCTAGGGATCCTGCAAGCTGCCACATGTGCCAAATGATCCAAGCACACTGCCACATCCTCCAGAAAATGTCCAGCCTGCCCTGGGTGGTGTCCTATCCATCAAAAGCCATCATCTCATCTGCAGTGGGTGACCCCCCTAGGCAGGGCTCTGCCAAAGCGTCCTGGGTGAGGACATCCTTCTTCTTCTTCATGCAAGGGCTCATCACAACGTTGTCCTGCCTCTGCCATCCCAGCAACCATCTGATGGGCTCTTCAGCCCCATGGAGGTCCGAACTAATCATATCCCCATGTGTACCGGTCCACCGGTACCTATCCACCGGGCATGGTCCTGCACATCAAAAACTACACCCTCCATGGGCTCATTAGTCCTAGGGATCATAGAAATGTCAACCATATTTCATCATTAAATTTATCAAATACATGCATGAAATTCCTAGCATATCATCTAAGAGCTCAAAGACATTACACAGATCTACTATACAAAGCTGAAGAAACAGACAGAATAACCTATTGGGCTAATACCCACAAGATAAGGAAAGTTTCTTCAGAAGATCATTCAAGCCATGCTTTATGAGGTGATATGGTTTTAGGATTGTCCAGTCACAGTAAGACCAAGGGCAGGTGTTTTCTGTGGGTACCTTTGTAGGAGGCGAGTTGTACCCGTCATGGATGCATTTTTTCCAAGCCCTTTATTTGCCTTTATCTTTTTATTTATTGCTTTTCTTTCTTTTTTATTTTAAGGTTTGACCAGAGGACACTGCCTTGGCTTGGTGACCAGAGATGACAGTGTTACCCACTGGTATCTTCATAGAGATGATAAGGTTGGCTCGTGATGAGACCCCCTTTCCCTTGGTTATGCAACCAAAGGTCATTGCCCTGGTGTGGTGACCAGATGATGGCAATGTCATACCGCTGGATACCTATGAACATAATGGGCCGACTCGTGATGAGACCTCCCATCCTCTTGGTTAGGTCTTGTTTTATTATTTTTCTTAGGGTCCCTTCAGTTTCTTATCGAGAGGCTTTTTATTGCCTTCTCGGGGATCCCCTGGGAGAAGCATCTCTAGGTTTTATTTCCTATGGATTTTATCTTTTACTAGCTGCTTTTACCCCCTGGGCCTTTATCCCCTTCTTCCCACAAGACAAAGTGTAACCCTCAAAGGTCATCCTAATGGCCGGACTAGGGGAATGGGATGGATGTGCGGGGTATAAGATGTAAATATGATAAAATGGCGGGAGTTGACAATGGCTCTGCAAATCCCCCTTGGTGGCTAACCAAAACCCATGAATATAAGCTTGCTAAGTCACCCCATCAATCACCCCAACAATGGTCAAGTGGATTAGTGTAAGATCCAAGCAGTCATCAGAAATGAAAGGAACCTAATGCATATATAAGAGGGTTATAATGATCAAATATGACACATACCATGATACCTTGGACCAATTACCTCATGGAGCAAGAGTCCTCTCCGATGCAAGTCCAAACCAGTGGTGATGGAAGCTGTTGCTGCTGACAGGACAAATCTGGCGAAGAAGAAGAAAGATGGGCCCTCCAGGTCCATGCTCAAGTCAATCCTGCTCTCGGTACTCCATGTCTAGGACCTGTGGGCCTCGAGACATGATCTCCTAGTTATCCCTAGATATCGGGAATAATAGGGCCCTGAGCCAAACTCAAATAACTTGGGGTGATCTAATCGATGCCAATAGGCCCCTACAAATCAAACAAACCAAAATTCACCAAGAAAAACCCTCACAGAGAATTGATATAACTCAGGAAGAAGAAGGTAGTGCCCAAATTCAAACTCCACTACCCCATCTTGAAATTGAAGCAGACCCCATCTAGTGAGCAGAAACCCATACCAAATAGGCAGAAACATCAAGGAAGAGGAGAAAACGAACAATTGATGTCTCTAAAACCTCTACTATGAAAATAAGAAGGGGAAAAAAGACAATTCAACCTAAAAACATTTAGGAAATTATGCAGACAAAACAACCATCACAAGATACTCAAGAAAAGGCACAAACATAACAACCATCACTCGAAAACGTTACAGAACAGTTCTTCGAAAGTTATGAGGCAGATATGGCTCAAGTACCAGGGAATTTAGGGACATCAGTTACCAAAGACACAAGAAGGTATAAATAACACCAAGAACCAACTTCTTCTTCAAACCCTGCCTTGGACCTCCCTGACATAGAGATGGCATTCCCCGAAGATACAGAACATTCAGAACCTCACATTGAGGTAAACAACCTTGTAGAAAAGACAGAGCACACATAAGAAACAGGGGAAAAATCATTAGCTGATCAAGGTGAGGAAAACCTTGATATTCCCCATAAACAGAAAGTAGCAGGAAAAGGCCACAATAAAATCAGAAAACTAAAAAAGGAAAACAAAATATTGAGAAAAGGTTAAAAAAATCAAAGTATTGAAACAGAAAGCTGGTAGACTCAAAGAAACAATTAACTAATTAAGGAAATAATTGGAGCAAGTTGATAAGGCCTATAAAAGGAAGAAATCCAAAAGGCCTAGAACACAGGGAAGGATCCCACTACCTAGGAGGACAGTCCATATCAGTTCTGTTGGAACATAGAAATTTTTTTATGCTCCATTGGAAACAACAGAGATAGAAACTCAAACAAAGATTCCAACAGCAGAAGAAACAACTATCCAAACTGAGGAAGTGCTTCCTACATATTTTCTTGCTCCATTGGAGACAATTGATATAGACACCCAAACAGATGTCCCAACAACAAAATAGATAGTTGTTCAGACTGAGGAAGCATTTCAGTTTCTTGAACAACCTGTTGTCATTCACAGGTTAGAGGCAGAGCTGGTGCAAACCCAACAAACCCTGACTCAATGGAGGAGTGAGATGGTAACCATGGAAGTGCATCATAAAGTTGTTAAACAACTTCAATCTATGTCAGCAACAGAAAACAATACTTTTGATGAGCTCGCTAGAGCTCAAGGAAAGGTAAAAAAAGTACAGGGCCAATTAGATAAATCTTTGGAGAAAATCAAAGAAATTTTCTCTGTTTATTCTGATATAGTAGATTGCAAGGCTCCTGCCACTAATTACACCTTCTTTTTATTAGAAAGTTATTTGTTGCTAAGGATAAAATCTATTAAAGCATGAAAACCTTTTGAGTTCACCACTGTTTCTCAGTTTGTTTCATGCTTTAGAGAACAAGAAGAGGGAGTGAAATACTTTCTGTGTGAGCTATACCTTCACAACTTCATCTTTGGAGAAAACAGAAAAGAGAACCCTAATCCTTTCATTGGGGACATACAGTTTCAAGCATTTTTGTCTTTTACCAAGAACCATACTAGGTGGGCTAAATCACACAAGACCCTCATGAAAAGGGAGACTGGGCTAGACCTTTGAATCAGAGGGGAACCTCATAGTTTCTATGCAACACAAAACATTTATGAAGAGGGAAGGGGTTGTAGACTCTTTAGCTCCTATCCACTGACAAGTTTTGCGTTCAAGTCTACCATATTTTAGGGGGCTTAAAGAAGAAGCTATTGTTGCTTCCAAACTAATATGGTATGCCTCCCCAAATGCAGTGAAGAATAGGGAACCCTTTGGTTTCAAAAAAATTCATGCAACCACCTTCAGGTTGGAAAGGTATGCTAGAACGATCCTGGATGAAGACCTGCCTAGATTGGGTGCAGATACAGTCCTCCTATTATTTGGTATTCTCCAGAAGTTTACCAGAGTGATTATCAAATTAATAGGAAAAAGGAAGAAGCTTCTTTTGAAGAGCTCATAAGTCAGAATGGGTTCAGGAAACCTGGTGAACAAACCTCTCCTCCTTTCAACATCATTGTTTTACATGTAAAATATTTGCTTGCATGAGGACAGGAATGAAGGTAAGAAGGGGGGTATGTTGGGTTGAGAAAAGGTACAAATCCCCTCCTTATCACCATGGTTTATGACATGATCTTGATTTACTTTTCCATTAATTAGAGATAATTAGGAAATAAAATGATTAAAAAGTCTTCTAGAAATATTATTGAGTAATATTAGATAACTTTTGAATTTCGGTTTGAAATGTTTGATTTTATTGCAGGAATGGACAAATATTGTTAAACTCAAGATAGCTAAGAAGATTTTGAAGATTCTTAGACTATTGGAGGTTGAAGAAATCAGGATTAAAGTAGTTTTGAGGAAGATTGATTCTCTATTTTGTAATCTTTATAAATAGTAAAAGCAATCCTTAGGATAGCTTAATCTACCCATATTATTGTAATATATAGAGGGTAATGAACCATAGAGAAACATCTAATAAATTTACCCAAGTATTCATATATCTGAATTTCTCTATACAATCAGTCTATTGTAAATGTTGTACCAATTATGGAATTAATAGAAGATTTGAGCATTTTTACCATCTTTGCATACTGAGTTTCTAGCATCAGTACTTCTGAAGACCGTGGGCCCAGTCAGAAGGAGTTACTGTCTCCATCTGTAATCGTATCAATTTGATTTCAATTGTGTGATTTAAATATCTTTTGCAACAGTTAGATAAATGCGTGATTTTGTTGTTGTTTTTATAAATTGGTTATGTTGTTTGATTACAGAAGATAGATGCTTCATTTGAATGTTATCGATTGTTGTTTCAGTTTCCATCACTGTAGTTTATTGCGTGATAGTTCCTCTCATTTTCACACACGTTGTACCTTTATTAAATATATAGTTGTTGTTCCTTCTCAATTTGTAGTACTTAGCTATTTCTTTGCAACAGGTTAAACAATCATTGCTAGATCAGTTTATTAAGCATTTTCATATATTCAATTATTGTTTCTTAGTTAGATAAATTCAGCAATTTAGTCAATTCCTTTAATTCACATCATGTTATAGATCATATTACGATTATGTTGAGTAGAGATCTTAGTCTCAGAGTTTTAATGAATGTGTGAGGAGCTTGATTGTTGATAAACTCAGATTTTCTTTAAATACACGATTTTAACCTCTACAACTATCTGCATAGACTTTGCTGATATTCTTGAAATAAAATACGAATCCACGGTTGATAAATTAATGTTAAACTAAGGTTGTTTTAGGACATATTTAGAGCCCAACACATGACAACCTACTTCTTTAACCCAAACCACCAAGGATTTAGATGGTAACAATATCTCCATAGTTCACACTCTCCAGGAAATTGTAAGAATGATGGATAAGAATTGGACAATGACACTAAATTCCCCCTTTAAATATGCATGTGCCCATTTTTGACACTTGGCACTAAAGGAAATACCTTTTCCTCCACTTGGTGATTTGTTCCTCCACTTAGGAACTTAGGATAAAATCATAACATAAGACTTAGGACTTAGTAATAATATTATTTTATTCCTTGGATTAAGCCCCCCCTTGATTTATCCCCTTTTCTTGATCCCTTAGCCCCCTTTCCCTCTCGTAGATTCCTATACCCCCATAGTATTTCCTCTCACTTGGTCTAAAACAATGATGTATTTTATTAATATATCCAAGTGATTACATTTCGCAATGCTGGATCATAGGCCTTTTAACATACAGGTTCTTCATCGTAGTAATCACATAGCAACTCTGGCCCAAAATAGATATACAAAGGCACTCTAACCCAAATCATCCTAGATCACCAGCCTATAAATCATATGTACATTTACAATATGAGGTTCAACATGGGGGTATTACAGGGATGGAAACAAGGAGAGAGGGAGAGAAGGGGAAAGGTGGGGG
>ML780402.1:533769-549968 GCA_009831015.1 Picea engelmannii
AGAGGCAAGGGGTGGGGGGAGGGAGGGATATTTTTGGGGAGATGGAGGGAGAGATATTGTGGGGGGCGAGGGAGGGAGGGAGAGAGAATTAGAGGGTGAGAGAGGGAGTAAGGTTGAGATAAATATTAAGAGAGAGAGTGTGGTACGTAGAGAGAGGAGGGAGAGAGTGGAAAGGATGATGGGGGAGAGAGAGGGAGAGGGGAAGAGGGATACAAGGAGAGAGGGGAAGAGAGAAAGAGAGAGAGATGTTGTGTTATTAATAACACATGCACATTCCTAATAACACACACGTGCTCTTTTCATTTAATTTTTTTTTTTTGTGGGAGTGACAATTCTAGAATACATGTTTGTTGAGTTGGTTTCCTTAAATTTAGATTTGGTATGTCAAATGTAGTGGTTCGGTCTGCAAATACACTAAAAATTCCTTTTCTATGACTACCTCTCAATATCTCTATTTTCGATGCTATTTGTCTATAGGCTACACAAATCCATTGTAGATCAAATTAAAAACACATATAGAGTCGACTATACATATTCCAAATATATAATTTCTTTTAAAAATGAATATATTATTTACTATATTTAATATATTTTTTCTTGACATATATCAGAATCCTAAAATACATACCTCTTTATTTATGTTATAAATTTTTATCAGCTTAACCATTTTAAAAATAAGTTAAAGGCATTGTAATTTGAAGGATATGATTACTTTTATAATTTAAAAAAATATATAAAATTAATATTATAAATTTTGAAAAATACTTGGCACTAGAACAATGGGTTTTCTACATTTATAGAATTTTTTTTAAGGAAATTATATCGTTAATGTACTCAACTCCTACACTAATGGAAACACGTACATTATATTTTCCATGAAAAATAACATACCATTTTTAGAAAACCTCAAATTTTACATAGTTATTCACAAATTCTATAAATTCAAATTATATATTCGGAAATGTAATTCAATTTCCTACATTTCATGCTTTTACACCATTTTCAAATTCATTGTAAAAGTACCTTGATTAATCCCTCCAAGTTAACATATTGTTTTCTTTTCCATGTTTTCATTGACACTAATGCATCATGAGAGACCATCATTAGCTTGCACCCACCCTTATTGTATAAGTCATTAAATATATGGTTTGGATAATTTTACTCCAAGGTAGAATTGACATGTTTCTCTGCAAAACCAAGTCTTATAAAAAAATTCAAAATAAACAAAAAGTGTTCAACTTAAAGATAAAATTTCAATATTGGTCATATTTGCATATACACTTATGCTTGGACCTTTAACAAAAGACATTGAATATTTAAAATTGCAAAAATAATTCAAAAATTAGAGTGTAGGTTAAAACCTATTAAAATTGAAAGAAAATAATGGCACATGAAAAAAATTGCAATTTAATAGGTTTTAACCTACTTATTAATTTTTAAAATATTTTTCCAAATTTAAATATTTAATGTATTTGGTCCTAGATTAAGACCTAAAACTACGCTTAATTGGCTAAGAGATTATCTTCCTTGAACACAAAGAAATGTTTTAATGGCCCAAGATGCAAAGGTATATGGAAAGAGTGAAAGTCTACCCCCTTACAGACCACCAACATGCCATTTCAGATGATGTGGTTTTCCTTGAATAAAGGTGTTGAGTCAACCTGCATTCATAAATAACAACCAATGGTGGTTGTCCTCACTATCAGTTGACTATTGAGTTATATAATATTTTTATACCTTGAAGAAAAAAAAAACAATGGACAAATTATTATAAAAACTAGAATGTTTTTGTCACAATAGAAAAGGTAATCTATAAATTTCTTTGGTTATTCTAGTGGTAATTTGTCACAATAGATCTCACAATATTCCAAAATATTTTATTATTTATTTTATTACCTTAAATTTCATATTTATTATTACTATGTAGTGCTCGGAATTATCGAAATAACTAAAATGAAAATGAAAGAAACAAGAAAATGAACACACCATCCACATTAATGAACAAAAGATGTGACCTAGGAAACTTGTTATGGGAGAAAAACTAGCTAGAAGGTGAGGCAAACACTTTTCTTTATTTTTCAAAGTTATGAAATGCAAGTTCAAATAAAGGAGCACTCGCTAAGAAGTTTCTATGAACACTATGGCATGGATCACTACTACATGACCTTGTACCTCCTTTTTTATGCTTCAATATCCCACTCCTATATTCTCTTCTCAATTACAGAACAATAATAATACCAAAATAATGGAACCCCTTATCTTCCAAGCATCCCATTGCTTAACATAACTTGATATCCATATAGGGTTAGTGTTAGTGTTTTGCATGAATCAACTCTCAATTAATGTTATGATTTTAGACTATCTACAATATTCTTTAAAGTCCACAAATGACTAGCCTTGAATTTGTGAGTAATGGGGGATGACATGGAATTCACTTAGTACCATGGTGGTCAATAGGGTAGGTCATATTGTAAAAGTCATAACTTCCACATACAAACTCTAATTGAGGTGAAGTTTTCATTGTTGGAAATATTTATGTGTGTAGAACAACATGTAGGGATTGGGATTTAATATCACAAAGTTTTGACCCCAAAAGGTATCATTTGATACCTCAAATTGGCTATGGAAGGTTGTCAACCCCAAATAACCAAACTAGGACCTGCTCCTAAAATGGGTCTTGCAAGTCAATTCCTCCAATTTTTCCACCCATAAATGACTAAGATAGATAATAAATTATATATTGATCCATTCTAGATCAAAAGTGTTGTGGAGAAATTCCCCCCGCAGATAGGTAAGCACTCCCTTAGATCTACCTATGATTAGAGACAAACTACAAGATAGATACCAATAAATTATTCCACTAGATATACTATATTTTATCCTAATTTATTTTATGAGAAGGATATAGAATGGTTCAAACCTAATTCCCTTACAATTTTCCTTGCATATTCTTGGATGATGAAACTCTATAGATCTAGCTCCATCTCATGTAACCCACTTCCTACACATAAGAGACAAAAAATTACAATACCAAGCTTATTCAAGTAATAGGAATGTGAAATATAATTTAGATCTAACTTAATCTACTCAAGGAAAGAGAAAATCTACCATTTACTATTGTGAATAACTAAATACACCAACAATGGAAAGGAAAAGCCACACACACACACACACACACACACAAACATATAAGTGGATAACATTACATCAACCAAGGATTACCTTGACTCTTGATTGAGGCCTCTCCTTGATCCTTGCTCCAACTCCTCCTTTACCCTCACACAAGAAAGGTTGACCTAATATGAAGACTAATTACAAGAGAGCTTGGATAAAAACCTATAACATAAGTTTTCTCCTCTATTTCTTCCTTTGGAGTTCCTTGCTTTAATATATTCATGGAGGATCCTAGGGGATGATTCTATATCTCTACAACTTACTGAATCCTGAGTCTAGTATAAGTTACCAAGCTCCTCATGGAATATTGAAAAATCACACAATGTTGATCTCCTCATAACACATCAAATCTAGAACATGACAGGGGTAGTCGTGGGATTCCAGTGGTGAAACTCGTGATTGGTCAGACGTTTCTAGTGGTGAAACATGATACCGATCACACATTTCTAGGAAAGAAAGGTGTGACCTCCCTCAAACTCTGAGAAATCTAAGGAAAAAGAGTGTGTCTCAGCATGACAACATCAACATATCCTCCATGTGTCTCTAGGGTGGAAAATAGAGATATAACAAAAATGTATGAGAGGGAGTAGAAGGAGGGGAGGTAGAGATTCATTCATCCCCTATTACCTCCACTAGACTATAATGGAATTAAAGAAAGAGAAAACCATCACCAAAAACTGTGATGGATACACATTGATACTCCCTAGTGATGATTTCTCATTGAAAATTTTCTACCATTATTTTCTTACAAGTTATACAATTTTTTGATAATATATTATTTATTTGAAGTAATTGAGATATTGATATATTTGTCACACTAACATTGTATCATCCTTTTTCCACCCGATATCCAATTTTCTAGATTAATTCATCCCAAAAGATATGTGATTGTTTTGGAAATTTATTAAGAGCTGTGATGAAATGTTGATGCAACTAAATGGAGAAAACATGTTTATACATATGTCAACCCTTCCAATAAGAAGTGTTGCATTGAGTGATTATAGAAGAAAAAATTCTTTAAATTAATATTTCTAGATATAGAAACATTGTAGGTTCCTCAATCTAGTAAATATCTTGTTTTCTTATGAAATGGGTAATGTTAGCACTCTGTAATTCCCAGAGGTTGTTAAGGGAAGAAGAAATTGACAGAGGTAACTTACCAAAACCGCTTTTGAAACTGGGATCTAGCCCTACCAGTTTCAGAGAGGGATCTATCTATAGGATTTAGATTTGTTTGAGTTTTTAGATATTAGGCCAGTTAAAATAATCTAAGTTTGTTGTTTTGTTTATAAAGATTGGTTGAAAGAATTGCATTAAACACCCATTGGGATATGCGGTCTGTATTAAAGATTAAGATTAGATACAACTTTTCATAAATTTTCTTCACAGGGCGAGATAGTGAGAATGCTAGATCTATTAGAATTAAATGTGGTGAAAAGATAGAACATGTGAGAGATTCAATCAAGCAAAGAAGCAGTTAAGAATTTCTTTACTTAATATCATATGAGTAACATGTAGATCGCTAAAAACTAGAAACAGACTGCATGAGACAAATTATGTTCATTAACTTCCTTTAAACTATTAGAAGTAGAAAACAAAATGATTACAGAGTAAGATAAACATTAACAAAGCAAGAAAAACATAACCAACATCCAAATGCAAGAATCTTGTGAATATACTGTTTATTACTGGTCGATCTTCTTGAAAAGATTACAAAGATAGCTCCTTGGGTGAAAAAATCAACCCTCAATACTTCAAAGTGAGAAGTATTTATACAACAATTACATTTGATTTTGTCATTAATGACTAGGATATGGTGGAGGAAAAATCTAACTAACTAGATTACAAATTACAAAATAATAGGAATGTTGATGATCTGTTTGAATCCTTGATGTTGATTCTGATGAAAGTAGTTGATGATTTATCACTTTGAATTGCCTATTCCTCAAACTAACTCGAACACCCACATCACCTCTACTCGAGTAAGGCACATAGGTCTTCCCATCTCTTTTGACTAGGGATGGAAACCTTGAGTAATCTTCTGTAGGTTTTGTCCATTTCAGTGTACATGGAAAAGGTAGGCTTTGTGATGAAGATGTATTTTATATCATGTTGGATGCTCAGGTTCAACTGTAAAGTTTCTAAGAAAGCCTTGCCAGTAATACTCCCTTGTATGCCTGCAAATTTGGAACCATATTTTTCTACTACGAGGATCTTCTTCTTGTAGTCAGATAGAGTGATGAGCTTATCATTAATCACTAGTAAACCTAGAAGCCCTTTCTTGTGTAGTGAATCAAACTTGCTGAAAAATCTCTGCACTCCAACGTCCATTGTCTGAGATTTCTCTTCTAATTGTAGCATCAATCCTTTCTTAGTCAAAACATTCTTGATGTCAAGGATGGTCTCTATCCTATATTCAATTTCTAAAGCCTCTATCTCTTCTTTGGTCTTGGAGTTTAAGAATTTGATGATTTCAGTGGCCTCTGTAGGCCTCTCTCCCAACTCTTCTCTTATCTTGTCAATTTCATGTCTGGCTCTCTGCACCAGTTCATGTTGTTCAAACACAATTTGTATGAGTGGCCAAATATATGTCATTGACTTGCTGATGTCCATCTAGATATTTTCCTTGGCCTCTGATAGTGTCTTGTCCATGACAGTCTCTTTCTGCAACTTTTGTATTTCTTGAGTGAGTCTCTGTGACTTGTGAATCTCTGTGTTGTAGCTGGACTGGAACATGGATTTCAGTTTCTAGAGTTGTTAATCTCTTCTTGCAGTATTTCAATATCTTCTCCTTGCAGGGTCATGTCCTCCATTGAATTCACCAATTTCTTAGAAGTATCTGAAATTGTCACTGGAACGGCTGAAGGAATTTCTGTTGTTGTGGCTGGTGTAGCTGTACTAACTCCTATGAGAGGCACTGTATTCAGTGGGATGAAAACCATTGGCACACTCTGTTATTTTTCTTTGACCAACTTGTCTAGATTAGCCTCCATCTCCTTTATTTGTGCATTATGTTCCATTATTATCTTCAACATCTCCTCCTTGTGTCCTTCACTCTCAACCATTTTGTTTTCTTGTGAATCTTCAATAGTTGGGAGTTTCAGTTGTTTCCTTAGATATTCTATGTCAAAATTATTTTTCTTTAGTAATTCCTCAACTGCTTTGACATTGGATGGATCATATACAATTTTTAGTACCATCTCCTCTAGGGATTTGATATTTTTATCCTTTGTTAGGGAAGATACCTTTTCTAGCTTCAAATGAGACTGGACATTATTCAAAGATACCTACAATTCTACAGTAGTTAAGTATGTATTTGCCAAGGTATAGAAAATCATGTCCCCTGTTTGCCTATGCATGTCCATTTGATCAGCTGGATGCACCTCTTTTACATCAAATTCAAATGTTGCCCTCTTGTAATCAAAAATTGTCTTGGGATGAGGAACCTGTGTCTGCAAGAACGCCATTTGCAGCCTTCCTTTCTCCATGTCGAAAGAAGATAGTAACTTGTTCTATGTTGTAGATGTCTTCTTCCAAAACTATACATAGCTGATGTTAGTTAGCAACTCATTCTTCTATTTGATTAGGTTGTACTTATCAAAGATATTAAGTCCAACATGCTCCTGTGAGGACTTAGTTGACAGTGTGATATATTCTTTCCTTTAGGATGAGGAAGTGGATATTATGTTTTGGATTATTGACAAGACTAATGAACATGGTCCCTCCATAACTATAGTGGATTGGGTTTCTTCTTCTCTAGACCTGTCAGGTGTATGGCTAGTCTTGGTTCTTTTCCTGTAGACTTGGAAGTCTTTTGCTGACACTTTTGTGACTGAAGGAGAGATATTTTTTCTGGATCTCTTCTCTGCTTGTACCTGTGGAGTGGTGGTATGTGAAATGTTGGCAGGTGAAGATTGTTGTTCTATATCTAGCAAAGTATTTTCCTGCCACTCTATATGATTCATGAATCTTTCAATTTCAGGCTTTGGCACATGAGCATAAGGAGAGATCATGTTTTTAAGACTGGTTTTTGATATAATGACACAGTGGTCATAATTCCATGTGAAGCTTAGACCAAAATTCATTTCCTTTAAAAGAATATTGTCTTCTTCCCATGTTTTGGCTAAGTCTAACAGGTGCAGAATCCTTTGGACTTCCTCATTTATTCTTGGTTCTATTCTACTGTTGAGCATGCATGCCACTGGATGGTAAAATTGGTCAATGAAATGTCTGAAGCTAAACTCTGATGAGTTCTTCCTCACTATTGATGTCCAAGAGGTCACTGGTTGAGTATTTCTATCTTGATCCAACTTTTGGAGGGAAAAGGTGAATTTATCTACCTAGAAGAAAAGGAACAGGTACACAAACACTGAGGAGTACCTGAACATTCCTTCTATGGAGAATTTGAATAGTTTTTCATGTATACTACCAGCTAGGAACTGATTGTAATCAAATCGTGTAGTAGCCTTTTCTTCAGTTGAGAAAATGGACAGGAAACCCATAATGCGTTCAATTACCCATTCATCATAATAGTATCCTAGAAAGCAACATAGGGATGAAATGATCTGGTTGCCTTTGACTGAGAAGATTGAAGAATGATATGGGGGATTCTTTTTAGGAAAATGTGAGTCTTCAGGTAGGAAGATTTCAAAGATTTGATCTCTCTGCGGGAAAGACATTTTCTGGTAGAGCTCAGTCAGGATTTCAATGGAGAAGGGGGAGGCAGAATCAGTTTTGGGTATCTGCAATATTTGGTTTATTGTTTCCGGGGTGATGGTGAACAAAGTTTCACCAGATGAAGACACAATGGCCCTTTGGTTGAGAACGTAGTGAGTTTGGAATTTTAAGGCGAACATGAGGAAATGGTAGGTCTGGGGAAACATGTATAGTGGAAGATTGGACTTCCAGAGTCTGATCTCGTCGCTCTGGTCCAGGAATATGTATTTGATCAAGAAGTGTAATTCGAAGAAGTCAATTTCACACTTTGGATCTACAATTCGATAATATTTATCAGCTAAGGGGATGAGATCCAGGTCGATGAGAGGAGGGAGGAAAGGATTTTCTTCTATTTCGGTGGATTTAGACTTGGGCTCCATGTTTAAATAGATATCTGCAAACAAAAAAGGATTTTTTCTGTGATTACTAGGTTTAATGATGCTTGTCAACTGTGAGTTCGACGATGGTTATCTTAAAAATGATAAACGATGGTGTTGACGGTGTTTGGATCGGTGAACAGTGCAGGAATGGCGAAAGAACATAGTTAAATGGTGGAAGAAGGTGTCTGTTATGGAGAGGATGATGAGTTGGATGGGTAATGGTCATGAGGAAAGGCATTGATTGGCCAATAGATGGATGGAGGCCGATGTGGGGGATAATCAATGGCCAATGAGTGGATAGGATGTGATGTGTGATGGTTGAGTGGAGTGTGAGGTGTCGACATGGTAGTGGAGTGTGGCGACGGAGTGTGGTGATGGTATTGAAGAGTGTTTTGGTGGTATATCGGAGGGGGGGCTAGGCGGTAAGTGGTAATGAGTGAGGCAGGTCCGATTAAACATGGATTTGACACGTTATGAGGGGCTTGGGCCAAGAAAACCACCAACTCAGACCCCCCCATCATTAAAGGCAGAAAGGTCGGGGGGGGGGGGGGGGNATATTCACTATTGACCATAGATCTAAACATGCTTTGATCAACCACTAAGATTAGTGCGCCTTTTAGCCACAACGTGCCAAAAATTTCAAATCCCGATAGACTTAGGATAAAAATATACTGTGGGTCTTCGACAACTCCCCTTTCTTTATTTTGTCACCAAGGGGTCAAAAACACATCAAATTAACTCAAATCAAAAACATTTAATCAACCTTTTACACACTTTTATTGAAACAAAACATGCTAACCTATCTCCTAATCTAATTACATAGCCCATTAACCTAGATTAAATTGTTGGTTCAATAATTACTCTAACCTAAGATATGTGGCCAAGATTAGGCTGTTTGGCCAAACTTATTCATTATCTTATCTAAATTGGCCAAGATTAGACTGTTTAGCCAAATTTATTCACTATCCTATTTGCATAAATTTAAAGGGCTTGATCATGGTTAGGCAGTATGAATCAAACCAAATTATTCCATGGGGTTTTATCCTTTTTCTCCTTTTCTATTTTCATACCCTCTTTTGATTTTTTATATTTTATATTTTTCTTTCTTTTCTTTTGTAAATCATTTGTAGAATAAAATATTAGTTAAAATACAATGCAACTAGAAGAAGAGATTAGAATCACCAGGTGATCCTATGAAACATAGGGTTATAACAACGACTCCACTTGGGGATGGTGCTCTCCTTGTGAGGTGCCAAGAACCAACTACCTGTTGCCCTAAATATTCTTTTCCAGTGCTTTTTTTGCATCCTGATTAGCATTATTTTGATTGTAAATCTGGTGGCCCAGATCAGTGGCTTAGGGCCTTCTCTTCAGGCTTCAACCAAATGATAAAAACCACCTCACACATGGCATAAAAGTAAAAGTAAAAGTGTTTTCTACAATGATATGAGTGACTAAGATCTCATTCTTGTGGAACGTAATGTTTGAGAATCCTGCCATTGATAGGTCCTCTTTGCAGATTTGCTCCATCCCTGTCCTTGAGTAAGAATGCATTGTTTCCTCTATAAGCCTAAATGATGAAAGTTTCTTTCCACAAATTGTCGAATTTCCTATGATTTCCTTTGTCCTCATTTATTGAATCCCATTTCAATACCATATCACCCAATTTGAAATCATCCTCCTTGGTTCTTCTTTCATAAATTTTCTTGATGTTCTCTTGAATTACCTGGGTCTGGTTATACACCTCCTCTCTGGATTGTTGGAGTTGGATCATTTGATTGATCCTCCTTTGAATGTCATTAGGCTCTACCTATACTTCTTGCAACAACTTCATAATAGGAACACCCAAAGAGGTGGGGAAAACAACATCAGTTCCATATACCAACTGATATGGGGACATACCAATTGATCTTTTTGTGGTCATCCTATCAGCCCAAAGTGCATGAACCAAATTGTTGTGCCAAGATTTCTTATTTTCCTACAACATCTTCTTGATGATATTTACCAAAATTTTATAAGATGACTCTGCTAATCCATTACCCTGAGGGTAATAGGATGTAGAGTGCCCTAAAGTGATATGACACTTACTGCAAAATTATATCATCTTTTTTTATCTGAAAGCTACTACATTATCGGTGATAATCTTCTTGGGGCATCCAAAATGAGAGATAATGTTCTTTTCCAAGAATTTTATAATCACAACATCCATGGCTTTCCTATAGGATACAACTTTAATCCACTTTGTGAAGTAGTCTGTAGCTGTGAGGCTCCACTTATGTTGGCCTGATGAGGGTGGATGAATCTCGTCAATAAAGTCCAAACCCCATTGCTAGAATGGATCTTCAACCGAAATAGGTTTCAAAGGTAAAGGAAAAAGTTTCCTTTTTCTTTCAAAGACCTGACACTTGTGACAGGAGGTTACCTTTTTATGGACATCTGCAAACAGGGTGGGCCAGTAAAAACCATCTCTAAAGATATTGTTAGCAGTAGCCTTCCAATTTAAATGCCCACCACAATATCCTTCATGGAACTCATGCAATGCTTTGTCAGCTTCATCTTTCAATAAAAAGTTAAGTAAAATGCCTCCAACATCTTTCTAGTAAATATTTCCATTCAAAATGAAATATTTCAAAGATTTAAGTTTTAAGAATCTATATTTAGTCTTTGTTAGACCAGGAGGAGCTTGTAAATTATGCAAGACAAAGATAAGGTCTGTGTACCATGGAGAATTTGAGAATACCTCTTTGACATGTGGAGTCATCTTCTCTCCTCGTTCATCAACTGCATCTAAAAAGTTTATATCTAAAGCATGAAAATTTGATTTAGCCATCAGTTTCAAGGATCACAACAATCCATTTCCCTCTTATACCATCTAGGTTATCCTGAGTCAGAATATCTTTCACCAATGGATTAGGAACATGGGCAATGATGTGTGAATAGAGAATGTAAACTCTAAAATCTTTAATTTCTTTTACCAAGGAAAAATCCTATTTCTTCATGATGTTGTAGTTCAATGCAACATCTCTCATTGATTTGCTGAAAAATGATAAAGGTTGTTCATAGCCTTCATCGTTTTTCTACAAAAGAACTGTTGCAATGGTATGTTCAGAAGAAAAAGAGAATAAATAGAAATCTTTGGAATAATCAAGACTTATCAATACTGAAGCCTGTGTCAATGCCAATTTTACATGATCAAAAGACTGCTTATCTTCTATGTTCCACTTTATTTTTGTATTTTTTTAAAGCATATTTGTTATGTTTCTAAGGAGCTCTGCCAAATTAGGTATGAATCTTCTTAGAAAAAATATTTTTCCTATAAAATATTTCAATTCTTTAATGTTCCTAGGGTGGTCTAACTTCTGTATGGCTTCAATTCTGATAGGGTCTATCTTGATTACATATTTATATATAATGTGTCCTAGAAACTTTCCCTCTTCTAAACCAAACAGAGTTTTCTTGGGATTCAGTGATATCCCAAACTTTTTGCACTTTTCATAAACTTGTATGAGGTGTTGTAAATTATCCTCATCTGATTTTGAATAGACAATAACATCATCCAAGTATATGACTATAAATCTCCCAATCTCATCCACAAAGGAAATGTCCATTTCTATCTAGAATGTGGAGCCAACGTTCATTAAACCAAAGGGCATCTTCACATACATGAAATTTGTTAGCATGTTTACAAGAAGAGCGTGCTTGTCATTGATGGCAAGAAAAACAACAACAATGACAAACAAGTAGACAAGGAGATCAGCAGATAGGCAGGAAAGGAAGAACAACAACGATCGGAAGGCAAGATCAAAGCGTTGATCAGACTCCATTTCGAAGTTTCGGCTACCGAGATTTTGGATCACAAAGAGATCTGGACTGTCAAATCATCTAGAGTGTAGACCGTTGATCTGACTCCATTTCGAAGCTTCAGATACTGGGAGTTGGAAGAGTCAAGTGATGAGACTCTTCATCACAAGAGTCCCGAAGCGGCGAAATGTGAAATGCCGAAATCCCGAATCAGGCACAAGAAAGGCCCGTGAAGTGTCGAATTCACGACAAGATCTGGACCATTGGTTCCATAGGACACGTGACGACAGATCATCCTTTCTCCAACTGCAAAGTCAAAGGAACGAGGTTCCCTAACCTCTCGAACTCGCAACAGGAATTTGTGACATGTGAAATCGCGAAAGGCCGAAATGCGAAATGCCAAAATGATCAGAGCTAGTGCAACCAAGCTCCATTTCGGAGCTTCGGATATTGAGACATGGAGCATCAAGAACTCATCACCACAGGAACGTCGAAGTGCCGAAAAGTGAAATCGCAAAAGCACTATATGGATAAGCGCTCAGTCACCTCTCGTAGTCACATGCTCAAAGAGCTGTAGAGAAAAGCTTGAAGTAGCAAGCTCCTTTTTTGGAGTTTCAGAGATCACGACTTGGAGATTCGAGATGCCACACAATAGGATTGTTGAAATGTCGAAATGAGAAACACGTTTTGGCTCAGCCTGTGGTCACAGCCATTGGTCACATCAATGGAAGATGGAGGAAGGAGCTAGTGCAAACAAGCTCCATTTCAGAGTTTCAGGGATCGAGACATGGAGAGTAACAAAATATTCACCACGGGGATCCCGAAATGCTGAAGTGAAAAATGGCAAAATGAACGCAAGATTCAATGAAGTCAATTCAATGGTGCAGATGAATTTGAATAAGTCTGGAGGGCTACTGTTGCACTTCACAATGTAACTACTATAAAAAAATGATGGTTTCTGCCAGAGGATGAGCTCGTCTATGACAGAGAAGACGAAGAGTCTCAACTGCCAAAGAAGCTAAGGAATCTCGATATAACACCCAATGATGATGGATGTGTGGGTGAAACTGCATGATAAGATGAAGAGTTACCATGATGATCAGGCAGAGCACTCACAATGAGGAGGAGATGCAGAACATAGAGAGACAATGTGGCACACAGGAGATGGGATAGTTTTGGAAGAGTGAAGTGGAGAAAACACCCCGATGTGGAGAGGATGTGAGAGAAAGAAGCAGATTGCATGCACAAGGTGCATACAGACTATAAAAATGTTGAACAAAGAAGAAATGGGTGTTGTTTTTGGGTGTGATTGAGGTGTGAAGAAGGAGGCAAAGCGCAACAGTAGAAATGTACAGAAGGGGAATGGTGCATTGAATGGACATGGCACAGAGAGCATAAAAGGAAAAATAACAGAAATCACAAGGAGTGTGCAGAAGACAATGATGCAGATAGAGCAGCGCAATGATGAGACTAGTAAGCCATTGAATAACTTTATATCACTCTAATAAGTCATAATAGCAAATATTTATAAACCAGGGTGGTAGGGAGGTGATATGGAGGACTGTTGTCCTCAGAGGTTCAAGTGGGTGCTTGAACAAAGGGATTTGTAGCTTCCATCTAGTTGCAGCCAGAGAAACCAGGGTGGCAGGGTGGTGCAAGGGAGGATTGATGTTCTCTGTTATGCAGGTTGGTGCCTATGTGACTGGAAGTTGGTGCTTCCATCCAGTTAGTGCTGGAACACTTAGGGAGTCGGTGCTTCCTTCTAGTGGGTGTTAGAGAAACCAGGGAGTTGGTGCTTCCTTCTAGTTGGTGCTAGAGAATCCAGATAGTTGGTGCTCTCCGCAAGTAGTAGCTTGCAAAATAGAGGTTGTAGCCTCATTATGAGTTGGTTCTCATATGTATGATAATGTAAAAAATGTACAGATTACTTATCATATAAAGAAGAAGAGGTTTTTACCCTTTATGGGTTTCCTCAGGAAATATTTGTCTCTGTGTATCTCATATGTGTGAATGATGTTGAATGGTCTATTGCTTACTTCCTTGCATTATTGTGATTGTCATTGAGTGATCTGGAAAGAGTTTAAAATAAGTATAATTGTTTAAGCAAGGTTACAACTGATTCACCCCCCCTCTCAGTTGTCCAACAATTGGTATCAGAGTCGGCCCCTTTTATATAAGGGTAGATCCTAGAGATTAAACATGTCAAGCCATGAAGGAAATTCAACCAATAAGGCCCCTCTATTCAATGGAACAAACTTTCCCTTCTGGAAAGTTAGAATGAGAACCTACATAATGGATTTAGGTGCAGATGTCTTGGATGTGGTAGATACTGGTTATGTAAATCTAGTTGTACTAGCTAATAAGGATGACAAGGTATAATTTAACTTCAATGCTAAGGCTATGAATGCTATCTTGAGTGGGCTTGCAGAAGCAAAATTCGTAAAAGTTATGCACCTAGGAACTGCCAAAGAAATGTGGGACAAAATCATTAGTAGTTATGAAGGTAATGAGAAGGTAAAGGATGCCAAGCTTCAAACCTATAGAATACAGTTTGAACAGCTAAAGATGAAAGAAGATGAAACTGTTGGAAAATACTTTCTAAGAGTAGAAGAAATGGTAAATGCAATGAAAGCACTTGGTGAAAAAATTGAGGAACCTTCTTTAGTTCAGAAAATCTTGAGATCTCTCCCATATAGGTTCAATCTGAAGGTCTCTTCTATAGAAGAACTTAATGATCTAAAAACCTTGGAGTTTGATCAACTTCTAGGAACATTGACTGCATATGAAATGAGAATAGTTAAAGATAAACCCACCTCCAGAGAAGCATCATTTAAGGCAAACAAGAATGAGGATTCTAAGCCCGATGAAATTGAATAAAAATTTGTGAAGAGACTGAAGAAGGGATCAGGCAAATACAAAGGTAAATTGATTTTCAAATGTTTCAACTGTGGTAGGATAGGTCATTTTGCAAATAAATGTCCCCACAAAATAAAGGATCAGACATGTGATGATGAGGAGAAGCTCAAACACAAAAATTTCTTTAAAGAGAATAACTTTAAGAAGAAAAGTTTTTGCGTAAACAATGATGATGATCCTTCAGATGATGAAGACAATGACTCCTCTATTGAAGATAAACTAAATTACTTCATACTTATGGCCAAAGAGGATTATGATAATAAAAGCACGGGAAGTGATGCTAATGAAGAAGAAGTTGTGGTTGACATGGAAGGAGAACTGATTAGTGCACTGGAAGAGATTGATAGACTAAGAATTAAGAACAGAAAGCAAATACAATTGATGATATAGTTCGAGAAAGATAGTAAAGAACCTGATGAAGACCTTGTCCTACTAAAAGTGGAATTAGAAGAGGCAAATAAAACCAAAGACATTCTGAAACGACAATTATCAGAAAAGAAGGCAAGATGTGAAGCCTTAGAACAAGAAGTAGTGAAAATTAGGAAAAATATGGAGAAGTTTCAAGCCTTGTATAATCAGAATCTATCAAGTATCAAAGCCTCAGAAGGATTAGCCACCATTATGAATCAACAAAGGAATCCAAAGCTGAAAACTGGTTTGGGTTATGAAGAGGGATCAAGTAGTGGTAAGCCAAGAAACGAAGAACCCATAAAGTTTGTCAAATCTACAACCAATGACAACAACAAACCTGCAGAAACAAAGGAAGACAGTCAGCCGCCCAGGATGAGTAAAGAAAAAGGTGCCATGACTGAATCTGTAGAACAAATAAATAGTGCACTCCCTACTGAAATACGTCATCAGCATGGAAGAAATCGATTTTCTCAAAGAAGACAACCATTTTCCAGGTACAAAGAATTTTTCTATGGCTATTGTTTCTACTATTCTAACTTTGGCCACAAAGATGTAAATTGTTCCTTAATACTTAGACATGAACAATTAAGATTTCAAAGGAATAAATACTTGCCACAACAAAGAATGATATAGCTAAGTAACAAACCTTCACAGATTGCAAATTGCCAAATTAAGTTTAGAGACATGCAACTAAGGAGGTCAAGAAATAATCAACAGTCAATAAGTAGACAACGCTGCAACAATAATTTTAACGTATTGAACAATGAGATTGAATGCTACATCTGTCATAACTATGGACAT
>ML780402.1:579125-596944 GCA_009831015.1 Picea engelmannii
TAAGGGATACAACCTATGAGGGAGTACTAGGGAATAATACGAACAAATCAAAATAGAGGATAATACGAAAGATATTCTAAACTAGAGAAAACTAAAATATTCCTCCCCAATGGATTTGTCAATTCTGTTATGGATAAAATCTCGTAGGTGGATAATAATATATCCTTAGGATTTTCCTATTGTTCCTAGACAAATAATGGGCTATACCTCTATGGATTTTCTTAGAAACAATAAATAATATTCACAATTTCATAAGAAAGTGGAATAATGGCATACCTTGCTCTGAAGGTTGTCCTTTGTATGTCTTGGCTGTTGCGGTCATGAAGTTCCATCTCTAGCCTCTATAACCCACTTCCTGCACATAAGAGACAAAAAAATACTATTCTACTTCTCTTCCTAGTGTGAAAAAACTATATATAGCTTGGATCTAACATGATCTATGAGATAATAAATTATATCTGAAAATTCATGCATGAAATACACATATTCATAAGGGAAAACAAGTGATCTCTTAATTGAAATAACATAAGTACATCAATGTGATTACCTCCTAGTGTATATGCACTCATCCTTGATTCTTTCTCCTTATTCCTCCTTGGCTCTTCAACCAAGATAGGAAACCTAACTACAACTGATGTAGATGGAGAATCACTTATGAATTTTTTCAACATATATCTATAAATGATTCTTCCTCCTCATGCTCAATATTTGTCTTCTTTATATAGATTATTGGAAAAGGCATGGGAGATATTCTAGATATTTTAGAGACCAATAAAGACTCAAATGATGATAATTCAAAGGCTCATTCCACGAAGAACCAAATCATCCCTCGCTTTCCTCTTCAAAACTCCATGAATCTAGAAGATCACAGAGGATGTCTCTTGTAGTGAACTAATGACAAGCGACATGTCACTGGTTGTCTCATCTATCACCAGTGACACCCCTCAAAAAATTTATGAATTTTGATCTAAGGGATATGTATTGGATTACACCTATGTTGGATAGGAAGCTTTGAAAACAATTTTTGCAGTTTTAAAGTGCGTGGAAGAAGAAGGAAATATAGAGAGCGTGCAACTAAGGCGCATCCAAGAGGACAATGTGAAGAAGGAGTAAAGTGCATAGAAGGAAGACAACACACATACATAAGGATAAATAAAGAGAATAAATCATGATAGAAGGATGATATCTCGACATTCCAGAAATAGAAGAACAACATAAAAGAAACATGTAGATTGAAAAGAAGAAGAAATCCATTGAATAGCTAGTTGACTAAACTCGCCATGCATTTTAATGGGGTATTTTTGGGATGAGTAGATTAGGGTTTTATCCCTAGAGTTCTGTCTAAATATGTAACAGGTTGGGAGATTACGGGTTCTGTTCCATGTTAAGTTCTCTGATGTTATACTCTTTCCTGTTATGTTTTGTTCGATATTGAGTTCCATAGTTCTTGAATGTATTATTTGGTGGATGAGAAGAATGAATAAAGGAATGATAAAGAGATGATATGGAATCTTGTGTTGTTTGTATTTCTACGTTTGCTTATGAATTCTATTTGTATGCATAGTGGAATAGATTTGTACTATGGTTAAATGTGGTGCAATTTTCATGACTTTGGCAGTAACAAATATATGCAGGAAACTGGAATATGTTGATTATAGGAATCTGAATCATAACTAAGTTAATACGGAATATAACAAAGTTACGTAAGGAAGAATGAACCAAATGTTTTCCTCCCATTCCCTTACTACTACAAAAGAATGGTTCTTTTAGTCCTAATAGATACCTCGAGTGAGACTTCATCTACAAAAGGAGCATCAAGCAGACATTAGAAATGAACGCACTCGCACTTTGGCCTTAGCAGAACACTCATTTAAAACCAAACATCATGTTTGCCTTGAGGATACTAAGATTTTAGCAAAAGAGGACCATTACTACAAGAGACGCCTAAGAGAAGCCCTAGAAATAATCAAACACCCTAACAACATGAACAGAGACGGAGGCCTAGAAGTAAGCAGCTTTTGGCACCCATTAATCAATCAACTTAGAGACCCTCTCAGATCAAATTAGGTTCGACACCTTCCCCCTCCTTTTCCTTACCTGTTTTTGTTTTTGTTCTACCTTTGAGTCGTTAACTGGTTGAAAAAGTCCAACTAACTATGTACTACCTACCTTACTATTCTTATAAAAAACATAGTACTATAATTATCACTAATAAAACCATATATATACCCTAATCCTTTGACACTTTATATATTATTATTAATTATATCCTAGAAAAACACTTAAAAACCTGAATCACAAATCAACCCCTAGAATATCTAATAGAATTATACATTCAGTTGAAATATTAACATTTAATATAATAAGATAAATTTCAATCTAAAGCTAACCCTAGATTTATTTCTTACTTACCAACTTATAAACCTCTTTAAACAAACCATTAGAAACCCTAGACCTATATACATTGTCAATCACTTATGATATATTAATTATTATTACCAATTATCTTTAGACTACTAGGTTATAAATTAAAAACACTAAAAAACAAACCCTAGAACTTATACCTAATTAGAGATAATGTTAAATTAATAATCTTCACTAATCTTGATTGGCTAAACAATTTAAAAACTTTTTAACAAAGCATTAGAAACCCTAGACCTTTATACGTTGTTAGACATATCAACACTTAGAAATCACTTATGTTATTATTATTACTAATTATCATTGGACTATTATGTTATAAACAAAAACATTAGATTATTAGGTTTTAAACAAATACACTACAAAACAAATACTACAAAAACCCTACAAAAACCCTAGAACTCTATATCTAAAAGATCACTCATGATTCATTAATAATTACCACTTGTCATCTTAACTTATTAATTCCTTAAATCTCCATCAATAATTAAAATGTAAAACAATTTAATATTAAGTAATATAATATACTTAAAACCTAAAAAACTTTAAATTATTTATATCTATTAAAAACTTTAATTATTTATATTATTCAGTATTAGAAGTCACGTTTAATTTATTAATAATTAATTTTGGGATTTAATAAAGCTCCGATTTAGGGTTACATTTAGCCGACCTAGTTATCCTATTTACTATCCTGCATATACACTATTAATGACTAAGATCAGCTAGCTCTCTAATTGACGATTAGTCCTGATGATGAATCCTGATCCTGATTCGAAACGTCGATGACAAAATGATACCTACTGTGGATTCTCTGGCAAATAATTTTGAAATTCCTCACCACAGAAATCTGAAAACAGTAAAAGAAGGTGATGCTGAAAGGGCTGGTGTCTAGTGGGTTTTGTTGGTCATAGATAAACCGAACCTAGGGCATTAAAACTCGCGCACAATGCCAAAAAATGGTTCTATTTTTGGGACTGAGACTTTGTTATTAAGTGGATGTTTTGGAGGCTGAATATGAAGGTGATCTTAGAATGGTTGGAAAGGAAGGAATGAGAGTTTTCTTGACATGAGAACATAAATCCTCGGATGAGTGACAAGAAATGGATGAAAAGGTATGTGTACACAGGTTTGCATGAAATTTTATTTGGTGAATTTCCAATTATGTAACGAACCTCCCATTTCGTCACGACATCAAGCCTCACATAACAAGTGCAATTTTTTTTTGTGTGTGTGCATGTGTACAGGGAAATAAAGACATGTATACTTTGCGTCACAACACGACGATGAGCACCATGCAAGCAACTCACGCAACAACAACATGACGAACTAACAAGAATAAGAATGACTAACCCACCCGTCCTACCCTGTAATGGTTAGGACCTCTAGGACACATAAGCAACGCTCAAGCCCAGGTTCCCATCGATTTTGACCATTTAAGGTCTCAGGGCTAGCGACTATTTTGAGGAACAAGGAGGTGTCTACATCCCACCCCAATCAACAAGTCCAAGCCGACAAGCTAAAAGACAACATCAAGATCATCCCTGACACTTCACTCTGCAATAATCAATATTTTAAGTTGGCCCTTTAAAGTATTTTGCATAAGGTAGACATTGAAACACTTTATTTACGCCCATAATCAAAATGTATGTTATTTATATAAGGTCACACATTAAACACTCTTACACTCTGAATTGTTACAATAAAATTTGATGATGCAAGATGTAAATAACCGACTACCATACATTACATTGACATTCCCTTGCGTGCAAGAAGTAAAATCTAAACATTATGCAATACGTCATGCAAAACCTTAATTTTCATGTGCGCAAGAAATAAGTAAGTTTAAATTCATCCTTCAAGAATAAACCAGATAAAAACAAAAATATCTAAACCATCATTTACTACGTAAATCCAAATGCGCAAGAACCCTAAAATCTATGACTATCCTTCACGACATACAATCCGCTTGTGCAAGAAGCGAGAATTAAACCATCAACACTGCATCCACATTGTTATAAGGCGCAAGAGATTCAAATGACTTGCCTTACCACTCCCTTATAACCCAAGCACCCCTAAGTGAACATTGAACTTAAGGAATTCGATTCCATATCTCTTTTACAAGGGAAAGCTTATAAGAATCAACATAAAAGAAAAATGAGGGAAACTTAAAATCATTATCGTACATGCTAAACAATTACCAATAACATAATGTCATCCTTTTTCAACTGAACGTACTATTTCATAAACATTCCTTTTCATCTCTAAATTAAATAATAATAAAAAGGCATTCCTTTTTAAACTACCTTTTATAATTAGCAACTGAAGACAGTAATCAGTAATTACATTCCTTTCATCTCTAAATTTAATATTAATAAAAGGAAATTCCTTTTTCAACTACCTTTTATAATTAGCAACTGAAGTCAGTAATCAGTAATTACTTATTGGTCCATTAATAGGTGAAGACAATAAATGGGTAATTGAAGGTTGTTGTCACTGGAGAGCCGTTCAAGGTAGAAATGAATGTTTTTAAGGGGTTAAAGTAATTCACATTTACTCTATTCAACGTACTTGAATGCTATTATCAAACGCTAACAAATCAATAAATATCATTGCCAGAAATAAAAGAAGCTGTCAGAATTAAAAAGATCGCCACTTAATGCGCGAGTGACAGTTGGTGTCCTGGTAAATTGGATTATTGCGTTGGTCAATGCCATTCATAAAATGCATGAGGTGGATGTCATAGGGTAAGGAGTGGTTGTGCAAATAAAATAGAATAAGTCTTCACTCTGAAAATCTAAGACCCCGAATTGTTATATATAGATTTTTCCTTTAAACAACAAAAATGATTTTGATGAAACCTTGGGCGAATTTCATGAAATAAAACAAAGTGTTTTATTACTGTAACACTACTGGTAAGACGAGGTTCATCAATGAAGCCGGAGGTGCTCGTAAGGGAGTGAGGTACGTGGTTGACAAAAAATTTATAGGGTAGAAGTAGCACAAAGTCCAATTGCTACTCCAACACAGGAAAGGCAATGATATCACTAGCAGGTTACAAATGCCAACCCAAAGAAACCGCAGGCTAAGTAAAACATGCCAGAAGGACAGGTAAGATCGCAGGGTAAGTATTTGATTATTAAACAATGCCTGGGTTATTATTGATGATGTTTTTTTACAAAATAGATGAAAGAAAAATGATTTTGATCAGATTTAGTGCTTTTCGATCCACATGATGACCATACAGACATAAATTTAATTTTATACAACATACATGCTAATTTAAAAAGTTCCAATCAATTAAAACACAAAAGGAAAGCATGAAACGTTACAAAAATTATGGTTGCCAAGAGTTAAAAAAAAAACTAATAATTAATTAACCACTATGCATATTTGAAACTATGAATGCACACGTTAAAACAGTGAAAGATCCACTCACTCTTGGTTTCAATCTGCCATTGATGTCATAATCATAGAATCAGGTAAAAGTCCAACAAAATAAATGGGAATACAGTTAATTTATAACGCACTGGTTTCAAGTAATTGATTGAATATTCCACTTACTCATAGTTTCATTCTGCTCACTCATAACATAATCATAACTTAAGATAAAAGTCCAGTGATGAGCACACGAACGAATTCGCCATTAGTTGATAGTTACTCAGAGTTATTTTCTCCATTAAAAGAGATGAAGACACGGAGTTTAAAAGTGAAGCAAAATGCAGAGATATACGCCTGTGAAAACGCAGAGAACAAGTTGTGATTTCACTGAGGTAAGAAGTCGAACTTGGCTGAGTAAGGCAGAAAAAAAAATCAGTGATCAAAGGGATACGAATTTACATAGTCCGCATAGGTAAAAGTCAATCGTTTATGTGTTGTAGATGCAAGGCTAGAGTGGCCATTATTAAACAACGCAAGATTAATATTTTTCAGCCATCACATAATGGAATCGATGAAGTATGATTATTTTTTTCATCCATTAACGAATTACAATAGCCGAGTTAACATTTTTACGACAGTTACACAATTATAATCGCCGAAGTAAATAAATAAAAAACCATTCCATCCAAAAAGATCCAAACGTACATTGAAGTTGAATATTTTTCATCTCAGAATACCACTAAAAAAAATACTGACAACAGTAAGAGAATGTCAGGGCCATAAGGATAACTTATCGAAGGGATCAGAGGGATTCCATTAGTCAAGGCATAGAGAAATACACAATAATGAGGAAAGATAATCCATACGCAGAGGCCGTGCTGAAGGACGCAAGTCAACGATCTGGCAAGGAAATCCACAGAGGTAGATGGCTGATAGGTTTGCCTTCACTTCACCATCCTAGCACAGGAAAGAAGGGCGTTGAGATCCATAGGTCTTTTAACGCTAAGGCGATGACCATAGATCAGGCTCCTGGCCGACTACTCAGGCAGGGACTGGCGTGCTAGGGACGAAAGGCATACAATCGCATGGGTCACAGTCAAACCACAGGGCTGTCGAGTCATGCGGGGACGAAGGCCACGGGAAATCAATCAACCAAACAATCAGCTAGGCTAAGAAAAACGGGTCCACTATCAATCTAACATCCAATCCATTTACAAATCAATATGCAGATCCAAGAATAAGTCCTAATGCATTCTACTCTACAAAATAAAAGAGCGTACCATTGCCTATTCGCCCGCTCCGAATAATTTTCCCGCGTGCTCCGTGCAGCTCCCACTCGCCAACCGTCGAGACTTCACCGGTACCTCCCAGCCAATGCTAGGGGTACTCTTCTTCCCCCTTAGCCCCCCAAGCCGCAAAGGGGCCACACACACTATCTAGAGATCTCGTCTAGCTCCTAGCTCACCTCGCAAGGCCGAGCTACCACTTCTCTCCGAGCTGGGTATCCCAACTCCCACAAGTAAATCAGTCAAGTTGATATTTCTACAACATAACGTTATGCTAACAAAAGATGATCCTTCATGCTTCTCCTTCCTTTATTTTATAGAGTTTCAAACTTTCTTTCTTTCCTAAAATCTCATTTAATTAAAGTTTTTAAAAATAAATTTCTAAAATTTCCTCTCCATACAAGTGTCCCCCATCCCCTACATTCTTCCATAAATTAATTTCTTTAATAAAGTAATTATATTTATTTCCCTCACCCACCTAGAGTTACTCCTAGAATCACTCCTAGGTGTCCCTATATTCCCTTACAGGTTTTAAAGGCTTTCCCTATTATGAAATTGCTAATTCAGTTTAAAATTAGAAATCTCTTAAATGTAGATTCTTTACTAAGTTGACTTCCTACTTTTTCCCTTAAGTTCCCCTTTTTCCTTTTTATGTTACCTCCTTTCCCTAGTTTCCTATTTTTTTTATTTTCCCTCTTTCCCCTTTTACTTAGAACTCAAAAAGGCAGGCGTGGAATTTAACCCCTTTTCCCTTTTATCATTAATTTAGCATCTTTTTAAATTAACAAAAGATACAATAATTAATTCCATGTTTACAGTTTATATCCACAAATTTATTTCTTATGAATAATTTAATTTCTTACTCCCTTCATGTTACAAAATTTTATGAAGATCATGATTATTATTTAAGTGGTTTTTATTTTAAATTTTATTATTTTTTTATTTTANTATTTTTTAAAGGTAGACAAAATTTTACCCCTAGCGTAATTTTAGACTTAGGCCTTAAATTTCATACTAGGAAACATTTAATTAGGGAAATTGTTTTAAAATTTCTTAACATGTTATTTGTCTTAGGGCCATCTAGGTTCATCCCTCTATCACCATCAACGTGACGTGTCGTTCAGGATGCACTAGGTGCTCCAAGGGTGCCACTCGCCTCATCTGTTCATTTGCACGATGTGCCCTTTAGAACGCACTACGTGCTCCAAGGGTGCCACTCGCCTCTTGACTGATTGGTAGACATCAATAACCCCTGGAGTCAACACTCCGCCAAGTGACCTTGTGGGAGACTAAGGGATTCTAAGGAATAAGGCCCCTACCTTATTGCGCGCCCCTTAGAATCATCGTGAGAGACTGTCGCAGTCTGCCCTCACAACATCATGGGTCCTCTCGAACTAGGTAATTGTTAACCTACAGTTTGATCCACAACGGGAGTGCTAGAAGGTTGTGGCAGGGCTGTTGTCCACACCTCTCCCTCAACATCTCTTGTAGTTGTGTGTGACCACTTTACACCATATGTGAGTCTAGTCGGCAAGCTATCGTCGGCCTGCATCATCAATAAATCATTTCAGAGCATATCCATATCATATCATCCAGTCAGATGCACTAAAATCACATTAAAGTAATCAAACCCCAATGGCACACTCCCTGACTCGATCCAAAGTCCAAGGGGTTCCATCGATGCCTCGGCATCCTCTAGGTACGTAATCCTGCATGCCCAGTAAAACCGAGTCAATATCACCTGTATATGTCAAAGCAGTAAAACAACATGTCATCATCCCATAACGCCTCATAATCAAAATCAAAATTTTTAATGGCATAATAATCCAGATCACTTGTGAGCAAGTGTCCTCAAAGAATAAGTTCGCTCAGTTCGCTAGAGTGGAATGCTACATACACCCCCTCTTTGTCTAAACTTTGTCCCGAAGTTTCACAGTATAAATGCCGAAATAAAGTGTATCATAGTATCATATGTCTATCTATCAAAAAAAAATGGAAACTGTTGGCACATATCATATGCGTCCTCCCAGGTTGCCGAGTGCGGACTATAATTGTCCCACTGGACCTTGACCTAATCTACCGTTCGACGTCATAGTTGTCAAACGCGATGATCCAAGATGCGGACCGAATCAGCCATGAGCGCCCTCTCGTCTGATACCTGCAAGGAACTCATGTCAATAACATGTGTAGGATCACTAATATAATGTCTCAAAACAGATACATGAAAAACATCATGCATACACCTCAAAGAATCAGGCAAGGCTAGTCGATAGGCCACGGGCCCCTTTTTCTCCACAATCTCGAAGGGTCCCATGAACCTAGGGGAGAGTTTAGCTCCCTTCCCAAACTTGATCAAACTCTTATGCAGTTTAACCCGCAAGAAGACTCGATCGCTGACCTCATAACTACGGTCGACACGGTGCGCATTGGCATAACTCTTATGTCGATTCTGCGCTTCTTTATTCCTTTGTCTTATTGTTTTCATTTGCTTTTCCATTTCTTGGATTGCTTCTGGTCCCACTAGGACTCTATCCTCAAGCTGATCCCAACTCAAGGGCGTCCAACACGGTCGCCCATAAAGAAACTCGAAAGGTGCCATCTTAATGGTGCTCTGGTAACTGTTGTTGTAAGAGAACTACACTAGTGGCAATAATCCTCCCAACGCTTTTGTTGGTCCATCATGTACATGCGCAACATGTCCTCCAAGGTCTGGTTCATTTGTTCGGTCTGCCCATCAGTCTTCGGGTGATACACAGTACTAAAGTTAAGTTGGGTTCCCAAGGCCTCTTGGAAACTCATCCAAAATCATCCAGTAAACATCGATCCTAGATCAGATATAATCCTCTTAGGCAGGCCATGCAGCCTCACAATCTCACTGATGAAAACTCTAGCTATGTTAGGTGCCTGATACGTTGTATGCACAGGAATAAAGTGAGCACTCTTTGTCAAAGTGTCTACTACTATGAAAATCGAGTTATGTCTCCTTGTTGTCAGTGGCAATCCAACAATAAAATCCATCGAAATAACCTCCCATTTTGATTCCGGAATAGCGTGCAGTTGTAGTAATCATGTTGGGTGTTTATCCTCAGCCTTTACCTACTGACATTCTAGACATCTGGCCACATAGTTGACTATGTCTTCCTTCATTCCCTTCTAGAAGAGTAAGGGTTTAAGGTCTTCCCTCATCTTCGTGACTCCCGGGTGAGCCATGTATACTGCTCTATGAGCCTCGCTTAGGATCAACATCCTCAACTCGTCGTTTGGTGGTACGTAGATCCAAATTTTAAAACTCAATAAGCCATCGCTATCAAATGAAAATCCCTCAAATCGTGGTACCATCATGGTGTTTTGTTCGATAAAACCCTCGACCTCTTTGTACCAATCATCGTCACGCTATAAAGTTAGAATCTTTTCACGTAGATTCGTCTGAAGAGGCAACACCGAAACGATGTGTGGTCTCCGACTCAATGCATCCGCCACTCGGTTCATTGTTCCTTTTATGTAAGTAATCTTGAAGTCGTACTTGCTAAGCAATTCCGACCAACGCTGTTGTCACGCGTTCAGGTCACTTTGCGTAAATATGTGTTGTAGTCCACAATGGTCAGTATTTAGTTCAAATTTTCGTCCAACAAGGTAGTGTCTCCAAACCTTCAAGGAATATACGATGGCTAATAACTCCAAATCATGCGTTGCGTAGTTCTTCTCATGCCTTCTCAGTTTCCTCGAAATGTAAGCAATCACTCATTCTTCTTGCATCAAGACTCTACCTAAGCCTTCCTTGGATGCGTCAGTGCATACCAAGAAGTCCGCATCCATGTCAAGGACCTTTAGTATCGGTGCGGTTGTCAACAATTCCTTGAGCCTCCGAAACACTTCCGCGCATTTCTTGGTCCAAACAAACTTCTTGTTCTTCTTCTGCAACTCTGTGATCGGATTTTCTATCTTTGAAAATCCCTCGACAAACCGTCAATAGTATCCTTCTAAACCCATGAAGCTACACACTTCCAAGACTTTCGTCGGCACAAGCCATTCCATAATAGCCTCGACCTTGGTTGGATCCATGGCGATGAATTCATCGGAGATGACATGCCCTAAGTAGTGAATCGTCGATTGATAAAAAAAGCATTTGGAAAAATTTCCATACAATTTTTTCTCTCGCAGACACTGTAGTACCAAGCACAAGTGCTCATAATGCTCCTCCGTCGTCCGAGAGTAAATCAAAATATCGTCAATGAACACTTGGATGAGCCTGTCTAAGTACTCACAGAACACCCCATTCATCAAAATCATAAATACCCCTGGGGAATTTGTCAGTCCAAACAGTAAACTCGTAATTTCCAAACCTCGTCTTAAAGGCGTTCTTAGGAACGACATACTCCTTCATCCGTAACTGGTGATACCCTGATCGCAAATCGATCTTGGAGAACAATGTCGCACCCTTCATTTGATCGAACAGATCATCAATTCTTGGCAATGGATATTGATTCTTGATTCTGGCCTTGTTCAGTTGAAGGTATTCAATGCAAAGCCTCCACGATCTGTCCTTCTTTCATATGAAAATAACAAGTGCACCCCACGGTGACACACTAGGACATATCAGACCCAAGTCTAGCAACTCCTTCAGTTGCATTTTCAACTCTTGTAACTCTGGAGTCGACATCCGATAAGGCATTCTTGCTATCGATTCAGTCCCTGGTTTTAGGTCTATGGTAAACTCCAATTCCCTCTTCGACAACATCCTAGGTAATTCCTCCAAAAAGATGTCTGCAAACTCTCTCACCACCGGAAGGTGTTCTAGACCTTCCACTACTCCCTTCTCGTTTAACGTAAGGATCGCGTAAATCTTGCACCCCTTGCGCATGCTCTTCTGAAGTTGCAAGGAAGAGATGAACCTCAAGGAAACTCCCTAGTTCTGGCCTACAATCACACGTCTCTGTCCTTCATCATCGATCAAGCTCAACTATTTCCTCTTACAGTTGAGTATCGCCTCATGCGACTCCAACTAGTCCATACCAATTATGACATCATAAGATCCTAAGATCGTGACGTACAGGTTGGCCCTTGTGACAAACTCTCCCAAGTTAAGGATACATCCTGTAACCTTTCCTGCAACCTTTTGTTTGGCTCTCGAAGCCATCTCTATGAAGCTAAACTCATCCTGTTCGACTGCCTTTACCATAATCCTTTTTAGCGCTGCACCAGAAATGAAACTCTTGGTAGCACCGAGATCTATTAAAATACTAAGGGTCTGGTCAACAACGGTACCTATCCTCTCGAGCACAGTTGACTGGTGCTCTACCTGGCGATTATTCACCACTGCATGAATCCGATGGGCCTTGCCCATATCTCCCACGGTAGTGGTCTGGTTTATCTGGACGCTCTAGTCCTCTCCATAGGGCATTCACGCTGGTAATGTGGCTCCCTACACGTCCAACACCCCTTCTTCGGCCCAGTAGTTCTGGTACCCAAAGTAGAAAATGACGGCCCACCAGCCTGGAACCCTGGTCTGTTCTACTGAACAGGCCTAAATTGCTGCTTCTGTGGGTGGTGCTACTGTTGATGCTGTGGTCCCCGATAAGGTGTCTGTTGCTGAGGCGTCAGTCGTCGGGGTGTAGTGAAAGTGGATCCCCTCTGGAAACCACAATATCCCGGCGTATGTCTGACTGGTGTCTGATGTTGTTGTGCTCCGGATGAAACCTGCCCTGCTGGTCTCACTGGAGTCCTGGTCTGACCCCCGCTGATAAGCACCTCCTCTACTATGAGGTCCTTCTAGACGACATCATGCAAGGTTTGAGGCATCAAAATCCTAACCTTTGCATGCAGGTTGTCGTTAAGGCCGAATACGAACCTGTTGACTTTAAGTTTCTTAGTGTTAAGGTGCAAAGCATCTCAAAGTAGCTCCATAAAATGGGCCTCGTACTCGGGCACCGTACGACCTCCCTGTCGTAAGGCGTTGAACTCATTGAGCTGACGCTCAATGAATTCCTCTGAAAGGTACCTCTCTCGGAACCATTCCTTGAACAGTTCCCATGACACGTCTTCGACGGCCATGTTTAGTTGTGGTAGGAGTGTCTTCCACCATAGAAGAGTTCTCCCCTTCAGTTGAAAGACCGCCATGTGGACCTTCATGTTGGAGGTATAATCACGAAGTGTGAAGCACATTGCCATGTTCTCCAACCATACCTTGGCGACTGCACCATCCGGGACACCAAAGAACTCAGGAAATTTGACCTTCTCAAGTTCACGGTGAATGCTACCAGTACTGACCGGAGCGCACGGTGGAACCTCAGCGGGTGTCGGCGCCCTAGCCTAATCTCTATCCAAACAGCTAATCAGTGCCTCGGACATGCGTTGAAAAGATCTCATCATTCCTAATACATCACCAACTGCTATCTGATCCTGTTCGAGAACCTGCTCATCTCCCTGGGGGTTAGACCCTCAAGCGTGGATGCTACTAGGGTCATCACACCTCCTCCCCTCGCACCCCTTCGTCTGCCTCCGGGACGTCCTCTAACCATGATTACCCGCACACACACAAGTCAACTCGATCAACAACAGTATAATCAATTATATCAATGAAAGTTGCAGTGATCCCAATTCGCGGGTTGAACTGGCTCTAATACCATATGTAATGAACCTCTCGTTTCATCATGACATCAAGCCTCACATAACAAGTGCAATTTTTTTTTTTGTGTGTGCGTGTGTACAGGGAAATAAAGACATTTATACTTTGCGTCGCAACACGACGATGAGCACCACGCAAGCAACTCACACATCAACAACATAACGACCCAACAAGAATAAGAATGACTAACCCGCCCGTCTTACCCTACAATGGTTAGGACCTCCAGGACACATAAGCAACGCTCAAGCCCAGGTTCCCATCGATTTTGACCATTTAAGGTCTCAGGGCTGGCGACTGTTATGAGGAACAAGGAGGTGTCTACATCCCACCCCAATCAACAAGTCCAAGCCGACAAGCTAAAAGACAATATCAAGATCATCCCTGACACTTCACTCCGCAATAATCAATATTTTAAGTCGGCCCTTTAAAGTATTTTGCATAAGGTAGACATTGAAACACTTTATTTACGCCCATAATGAAATGTATGTTATTTATATAAGGTCGCACATTAAACACTCTTACACTCTGAATTGTTACAAAAAAATTTGATGACGCAAGAAGTAAATAACCGACCACCATACATTACATTGACATTCCCTTCTGCGCAAGAAGTAAAATCTAAACATTATGCAATACGACATGCAAAACCTTAATTTTCATGTACGTAAGAAATAAGTAAGTTTAAAGCCATCCTTCAAGAATAAACCAGATAAAAACAAAAATATCTAAACCATCATTTACTACGTAAATCCAAATGCGCAAGAACCCTAAAATCTATGACTATCCTTCACGACATACAATCTACTTGCGCAAGAAACGAGAATTAAACCATCAACACTGCATCCACATTGTTATAAGGCGCAAGAGATTTGAATTCCTTTCCTTACCACTCCCTTATAACCCAAGCACCCCTAAGTGCACAATGAACTTAAGGAATTCTATTCCATATCTCTTTTACAAGGGCAAGCTTATAAGAATCAACATAAAAGAAAAATGAGGGAAACTTAAAATCATTATTGTACATGTTAAACAATTATCAACAACATAATGTCATCCTTTTTCAACTGAACGTACTATTTCATAAACATTCCTTTTCATCTCTAAATTAAATAATAATAAAAAGGCATTCCTTTTTCAACTACCTTTTATAATTAGCAACTGAAGATAGTAATCAGTAATTACATTCCTTTCATCTCTAAATTTAATATTAATAAAAAGACATTCCTTTTTCAACTACCTTTTATAATTAGCAACTGAAGTCAGTAATCAGTAATTACTTATTGGTCCATTAATAGGTGAAGACAGTAAATGGGTAATTGAAGGCTATTGTCAAGGGAGAGTCGTTCAAGGTAGAAATGAATGTCGTTAAGGGGTTAAAGGAATTCACATTTACTCTATTCAACGTACTTGAATGCTATTATCAAATGCTAACAAGTCAATAAATATCATTGCCAGAAATAAAAGAAGCTGTCAGAATTAAAAAGATCGCCACTTAATGCGCGAGTGACAGTTGGTGTCCTGGTAAATTGGATTATTGTGTTGGTCAATGCCATTCATAAAATGCAGGAGGTGGTTGTCGCAGGGTAAGGAGTGGTTGTGTAGATAAAATAGAATAAGTCTCCACTCTGAAAATATAAGACCCCGAATGGTTATATATAGATTCCTTTAAACAAAAAAAACGATTTTGATGAAACCTTGGGCGAATTTCATGAAATAAAATAAAGTGTTTTATTACTGTAAGACTGTTGGTAAGCCAAGGTTCATCAACGAAGGCGGAGGCGCTCATGAGGGAGTGAGGTACATGGCTGACAACAAAATTATAGGGCAGAGGTCGCACAAAGTCCAGTCGCTACTCCAACACAGGAAAGGTAATGATATCACTAACAGGTTACAAATGCCAGCCCAAAGCAACTGCAGGCTAAGTAAAACATGCCAGAAGGACAGCTAAGATTGTAGGGTAAGTATTTGATTATTAAACAATGCCTGGGTTATTATTGATGATGTTTTTTTACAAAAGAGATGAAAGAAAAATGATTTTGATCAGATTTAGTGTTTTCCGATCAACATGACGACCACACAGACATAAAGTTAATTTTATACAACATACATGCTAATTTAAAAAGTTCCAATCAATTAAAACACAAAAGGAAAGCATGAAACATTACAGGAATTATGGTTTCCAAGAGTTAAAAAAAAATTAATAATTAATTAACCACTATGCATATTCGAAACTATGAATGCACACGTTAAAACAGTGAAAGATCCACTCACTCTTGGTTTCAATTTTCCATTGATGTCATAATCATAAAATCAGGTAAAAGTCCAACAACAAAATAAACGGGAATACAGTTAATTTATAATGCACTGGTTTCAAGTAATTGATTGAATATTCCACTCACTCATAGTTTCATTCTGCTCACTCATAACATAATCATAACTTAAGATAAAAGTCCAGTGATGAGAACACGAACGAATTCGCCATTAGTTGATTGTTACTAAGAGTTAATTTATCCATTAAAGGATATGAAGACACAGAGTTTAAAAGTGAAGGAAAGCGCAGAGATATATGCCAGTGAAAACGCAGAAAACAAGTTGCGATTTTGCTGAGGTAAGAAGTCGAACTTGGCTGAGTAAGGCAAAAAAAAAAATTAGTGGTCAAAGGGCTACAAATTTACACAGTCCGTAGAGGTAAAAGTCAGTCGTTTATGTGTTGTAGATGCAAGGCTAGAGTGGACATTATTAAACAACGCAGGGTTAATATTTTTCAGCCATCACATAATGGAATCGATGAAGTATGATTTTTTTTTCATCCATTAACGAATTACAACAACCGAGTTAACATTTTTATGACAGTTACACAATTATAATTGCCGAAGTAAATAAATAAAAAACCATTCCATCCAACAAGATCCAAACACACATTGAAGTTAAATATTTTTCATCTCAGAATACCACTAAAAAAAATACTGACAACAGTAAGAGAATGTCAGGGCCATAAGGATAACTTATTTAACGGATCACAGGGATTCCATTAGTCAAGGCGCAGAGAAATACACAACAAGGAGGGAAGATAATCCATACACATAGGCCGTGTTGAAGGACGCAAGTCAATGATCTGGCAAGGACATCCACAGAGGTAGATGGTTGATAGGTTCGCCTTCGCTTCACCATCCTCGCACAGGAAAGCAGGGTGTTGAGATCCATAGGTATTTTAACGCTAAGGCGACGACCGTAGATCAGGCTCCTGGATGACTTCTCAGGCGAGGACTGGCATGCTAGGGACGAAAGGCATACAATCGCATGGGTCACAGTCAAACCACAGGGCTGTCGAGTCATGTGGGGACGAAGGCCACGGGAAATCAATCAACCAAACAATGAGCTAGGCTAAGAAAAAGGGGTCTTCTATAAATCTAACATCCAATCCATTTACAAATCAATATGCAGATCCAAGCATAAGTCCTAATGCATTCTACTCTAGAAAATAAAAGAGCATACCATTGCATGTTTGCCCGCTCCAAATAATTTCCCCGCGCGCTCTGTTTAGCTCCCGCTCGCCGACCGTCGAGACTTCACCGATACCTCCCAGCCAATGCTAAGGGTACTCTTCTTCCCCCCTTAGCCCCCTGAGCCACAAAGGGGCCACACACACTATCCAGAGATCTCGTCTAACTCCCATCTCGCCCCACAAGGCCGAGCTACCACTCCTCTCCGAGCTGGGTATCCCAACTCCCACAAGTAAATTAGTCAAGTCGATTTTTCTGCAGCGTAACGTTATGCTAACAGAAGATGATCCTTCATCCTTCTCCTTCCTTTATTTTATAAAGTTTCAAACTTCCTTTCTTTCCTAAAATCTCATTTAATTAAAGTTTTTAAAAATAAATTTCTAAAATTTCCTCTCCATACAAGTGTCCCCCATCCCCTACATTCCTCCATAAATTAATTTCTTTAATTAAGTAATTATCGTTATTTCCCTCACCCACCTAGAGTTACTCCTAGAATCACTCCTAGGTGTCCCTAGATTCCCTTACAGGTTTTAAAGGCTTTCCCTATTATGAAATTGCTAATTCAGTTTAAAATTAGAAAGCTCTTAAATGTAGATTCTTTAC
>ML780402.1:597329-615399 GCA_009831015.1 Picea engelmannii
TAGACAAAATTTTACCCCTAGCGTAATTTTAGACTTAGGACTTAAATTTCGTACTGGAAGACATTTAATTAGGGAAATTGTTTTAAAATTTCTTAACATGTTATTTGTCTTAGGGCCATCTAGGTTCATCCCTCTATCACCATCAATGCAATGTGCCCTTCAAGACGCACTAGGTGCTCCAAGGGTGCCACTCGCCTCATCTATTCCTTTGCGCAACGTGCCCTTCAGAATACACTATGTGCTCCAAGGGTGTCACTCGCCTCTTGACTGATTGGTAGACATCAATAACCCCTTGAGTCAACACTCCGCCAGGTGAACTCCGCTAGGTGAACTTGTGGGAGACTAAGGGCTTCTAAGGAATAAGGACCCCACCTTATTGCACGCCCCTTAGAATCATCGTGAGTGACTGTCACAGTCTGTCCTCACGACATTGTGGGTCCTCTCGAACTAGGTAATCATTAACCTACAGTTCGAGCCACGATGGGAGTGCTAGTAGGTTGTGGCAGGGCTGTTGTCCACACCTCTCCCTCAACATCTCTTGTAGTCATGTGTGACCCCTTTACTGCATATGTGAGTCTGGTCGGCAAGCTATCGTCAGCCTGCATCATCAAAAAATCATGTCAGAACATATCCATATCATATCATCCAGTCAAATGCACTAAAATCACAGTAAAGCAATCAAACCCCAATGGCACACTCCCTAACTCGATCTGGAGTCCAAGGGGTTCCATCGATGCCTCGGCATCCTCTAGGTCCGTAATCCTGCACACCCAGTAAAACCGAGTCAATAACACCTGTCTATATCAAAGCGGTAAAACAACATGTCATCATCCCATAACGCCTCATACTCAAAATCAAAAGTTTTAATGGCATAATAATATAGATTACTTGCGAGCAAGTTTCCTCAAAGAATAAGTTCGCTCAGTTTGCCAGAGCGGGATGTTACATACACTCCTTGGTCTAAACTTTGTCCCAAAGTCTCATAGTATAAATGTCGAAATAAAGTGTATCACAGTATCATATGTCTATATATCAAACAAAAATGGAAACTGTTGGCACATATCATATGCATCTTCCCAGGTTGCCGAGTGTGGACTATAATTGTCCCACTGGACCTTGACCTGATCTATTGTTCGACGTCATAGATGTTGAACACGATGATCCAATATGTTGACCGACTTAGCTTTGAGCACCCCCTCGTCAGATACCTGCAAGGAACTCATGTCAATAACATGTGTAGGATCAATAATATAATGTCTCAAAACAGATACATGAAAAACATCGTGCATAAGCCTCAAAGAAATAGGCAAGGCTAGTCAATAGGCCACGGGCCCCTTTCTCTCCACAATATCAAAGGGTCCCACGAACCTAGGGGAGAGTTTAGCTCCCTTCCCAAACTTGATCGAACTCTTATGCGGTTTAACCTGCAAGAAGACTCGATTGTCGACCTCATAACTACGGTCGACACAGTGCACATCGACATAACTCTTATGTCGATCCTATGCTTCTTTAATCCTTTGTCTTATTGTTTGCATTTTCTTTTCCATTTCTTGGATCACTTCTAGTCCCACCAGGACCCTATCCTCAAGCCAATCCCAACTCAAGGGCGTCTGACATGATCGCTCGTAAAGAAAATCGAAAGGTGTCATCTTAATGGTGCTCTGGTAACTGTTGTTGTAAGCGAACTCCACTAGTGGCAAGAATTCCTCCCAACGCTTTTGTTGGTCCATCACGTACATGCACAACATGTCCTTCAAGGTCTGGTTCGTTCATTCGGTCTGCCCATCATTCTTTGGGTGATAGGCAATACTAAAGTTAAGTTGGGTTCCCAAGGCCTCTTGGAAACTCATCCAAAATCGTCCAGTAAACATCGATCCTCGATTGGATATAATCCTCTTAGGCATGCCATGTAGCCTCACAATCTCACTGATGAAAACTCTAGCTATGTCAGGTGCCTAATACGTCGTACGCACATGAATAAAGTGAGCACTCTTCGTCAGAGTGTCTAATACTACGAAAATCGAGTCATGTCTCCTTGCCGTCAATGGCAATCCAATAATAAAATCCATCAAAATAACCTCCCATTTCGATTATGGAATAGCGTGCGGTTGTAGTAATCCTGTTAGGTGTCTATGTTCAGCCACATAGTTGACTATGTCTGCCTTCATTCCCTTCCAGAAGAATAAGGGTTTAAGGTCTGCCCTCATCTTCGTGACTCCTGGGTGAGCTATGTATATTGCTCTATGAGCCTCGCTTAGGATCAACATCCTCAACTCGTCGTTTGGCGGTACGTATATCTGAATTTTAAACCTCAATAAGTCATCGCTATCAAATGAAAATCCCTCAAATCGTGGTACCATCATGGTGTTTTATCCAATAAAACCCTCGACCTCTTTGTACCAGTCATCGTCATGCTATAAAGTTAGAATCTTTTCACGTAGATTTGTTTAAAGAGGCAACACCGAAAAGATGCATGGTCCCCGACTCAATGCATCCACCACTCGGTTCACTGTTCCTTTTATGTAAGTAATCTACAAGTCGTACTTGCTAAGCAATTCCAACCAAATCCGTTATTGCGTGTTCAGGTCACTTTGCATAAATATGTGTTGTAGTCCACAATGGTCAGTCTTTAGTTCAAATTTTCATCCAACAAGGTAGTGTCTCCAAACCTTCAAGGCATATATGGTGGCTAATAACTCCAAATCATGCGTCGCATAGTTCTCCTCATGCCTTATCAGTTTCCTCGAAATGTAAGCAATCACTCGTCCTTCTTGCATCAAGACTCCGCCTAAGCCATCCTTGGATGCATCACTGCATACCGAGAAGTCCGCGTCCATGTCAGGGACCTTTAATATCGGTGCGGCTGTCAACAATTCCTTGAGCCTCCGAAACGCTTCCATGCATTTCTCGGTCCAAACAAACTTCTTGTTCTTCTTCTGCAACTCCATGATCGGATTTGCTATCTTTGAAAATCCCTCAACGAACCATCGATAGTATCCTACTAAACCCATGAAGCTACACACTTCTAGGACATTCAACGGTGCAGGCCATTCCATAATAGCCTCGACCTTGGCTGGATCCACGGCGATGCCTTCGCCAAAGATTAAATGCCCTAAGTAGTGAATCGTCGATTGATAAAAGGAGCATTCGAACAACTTTCCATACAATTTTTTCTATCACAGACACTGTAGTACCAAGCGCAAGTGCTCGTCATGCTCCTCCATCATCCAAGAGTAAATCAAAATATCGTCAATGAACACTTGGATGAACTTGTCTAAGAACTCACAGAACACCCCGTTAATCAAACTCATAAATACCCCTGGGGCATTTGTCAGTCCAAACGGTAAAACAATAAACTTGTAATTTCTAAACATCATCTTAAAGGCGGTCTTAGGAATGCCATCCTCCTTGATCCGTAACTGGTGATACCCTGATCGCAAATCGATCTTGGAGAACACCATCGCACCATTCATTTGATCGAACAGATCATCAATTCTCGGCAATGGATATTGATTCTTGATTCTGGCCTTGTTCAGTTGAAGGTAGTCAATGAAAAGCCTCCACGATCTGTCCTTCTTTCATATAAAAATAACAGGTGCACCCCACGGTGACACACTAGGATGTATCAGACCCAGGTCCAGCAACTCCTTCAGTTGCATTTTAAACTCTTGTAACTCTGGAGTCGACATTCGATAAGGCATTCTTGTTATCGGTTCAGTTCCCGGTTTCAGGTCTATGGTAAAATCCAATTCCCTCTTCGGTGGCATCCCAGGTAATTCCTCCGGAAAGACATCTGCAAACTCTCTCACCACCAGAAGGTGTTCTAGACATTCCACTACTCCCTTCTCGTTTAACGCAAGGATCGCGTAAAACTTGCACCCCTTATGCATGTTCTTTTGAATTTGCAAGGAAGAGATGAACCTCAGAGACAATCCCTAGTTTTGGCCTACAATCACACGTCTCTGTCCTTCGTCATCAATCAAGATCAACTGTTTTGTCTTACAGTTGAGTATCGCCACATGAAACTCCAACCAGTCCATACCAATTATGACATCATAAGATCCTAAGATCGTGACGTACAGGTCGGCCCTTGTGACAAACTCTCCTAGGTTAAGGGTACATCTTGTAACCTTTCCTCCAACCTTTTTTTTGGCTCCCGAAGCCATCTCTACGAAGCTAAACTCATCCTGTTCGACTGCGTTTACCATAATACGTTTTAGTTCTGCACCATAAATGAAACTCTCAGTAGCACCGAGATCTATCGAAATACTAAGTGTTTGGTCAGCAATGGTACCTGTCGTCTCGAGCACAGTCAACTGGTGCTCTGCTTGGTGGTTATTCACTGCCGCATGAATCCGATGGGCCTTGCCCATATCTCCCATGGTAGTGGGTTCGTCTGATCCGGATGCTCTAGTCCTCTTCATAGGGCAGTCGTGTTGGTAATGTGGCTCTCCACACGTCCAACACCCCTTCTTCGGCCCAGTAGTCCTGGTACCCGAAGTAGAAAATGATGGCCCACCGGCCTGGAACCCTGGTCTGTTCTGCTGAACATGACTAAACTGATGTTGTTGTGGGCGGTGCTACTACTGATGTTGTGGTCCCTGATAAGGTGTCCGCTGCTGAGGCGTCGGTCGTCGAGGTGAAGTGAAAGTGGATCCCCTCTGGAAGCCACGATATCCCGGCGTATGTCTGGATGGTGTCTGATGCTGCTATGCTCCAGATGAAACCTGCCTTGCTGGTCTCGCTGGAGTCCTGGTCTGACCCCCACTGATAATCTCCTCCTCTACTATGAGGGCCTTCTGGATGACATCATGCAAGGTCTGAGGCATCAAAATCCTAACCTTTGCACGCAGGCTACCGTTAAGGTCAAATAAAAAAATGTTGACCTTAAGTTTATCAGTGTTAAGGTGCAGAGCCTACCGAAGTAGCTCCATAAAATGGGCCTTGTACTTGGGCACTGTACGACCTCCCTGTTGTAAGGCATTGAACTCATTGAGCTGATGCTCAATGAATTCCTCTGAAAGGTACCTCTCTTGAAACCGCTCCTTGAAAAGTTCCCATGACACGTCTTTGATGACCTTGTTCAGCTGCGGTAGGAGCATCTTCCACCATAAAAGAGCGCTCCCCTTTAGTTGAAAGACCACCATGTGGACCTTTATGTTCGAGGTATAATCGCGAAGTGTGAAGCACATCGCCATGTTCTCCAACCATGCCTCGGTGGCTACGCCATCTAGGGCACAAAAGAACTCAGGAAATTTGACCTTCTCGAGTTCACGGTGAACGCTACTAGTATTGACCGGAGTGTGTGGTGGAAACTCAGCGGGTGTCGGCACCCTGGCCTCATCTCTATCCAAATGGTTGATCAGTTCCTTGGACATGTGCTAGAAAGATCTCATCATTTCAACTACATCACCAACCGCTATCTACTCCTGTCCGAGAACCTGCTCGTCCCCCTGGGGGTTAGACACCTCAGGCATGGATGCTACTGGAGGCATCGCACCTCCTCCCCTCGCACCCCGTCGTCTGCCTCCACAATGTCCTCTAACCATTATTAACTGCATGCACACAAGTCAACTCAATCAGCAACAGTATAATCAATTATATCAACGAAAGTTGTAGTGAACCCAAGTCGCGGGTTGAACCGACTTTGATACCATATGTAACGAACCTCCCGTTTTGTCACAACATCAAGCCTCACATAAAAAGTGCAATTTTTTTTTTTGTGTGTGTGCGTGTGTACAGGGAAATAAAGACATTTATACTCTGCGTCGTAAAATGACGACAAGCACCGTGCAAGCAACTCATGCAACAACAACATGACGACCTAACGAAAATAAAAATGACTAACCCGCCCATCCTACCCTGCAATGGTTAGGACCTCCAGGACACATAAGCAATGTTCAAGCCCAGGTTCCCATCGATTTTGACCATTTAAGGTCTCAGGGAAGGCAACTGTTCTGAGGAACAAGGAGGTGTCTACATCCCACCACAATCAACAAGTCCAAGCCGACAAGCTAAAAGACAACATCAAGATCATCCATGACACTTCACTCCACAATAATCAATATTTTAAGTCAGCCCTTTAAAGTATTTTGCATAAGGTAGACATTGAAACACTTTACTTACGCCCATAATGAAATCTATGTTATTTATATAAGGTCGCACATTAAACACTCTTACACTCTGAATGGTTACAATAAAATTTTATGACGCAAGAAGTAAATAACCGACTACCATACATTACATTGACATTCCCTTGCGCGCAAGAGGTAAAATCTAAACATTATGCAATACATCATGCAAGACCTTAATTTTCATGTGCGCAAGAAATAAGTAAGTTTAAATCCATCCTTCAAGAATAAACAAGATAAAAACAAAAATATCTAAACCATCAGTTACTACGTAAATCCAAATGCGCAAGAACCCTAAAATCTATGACTATCCTTCACGACATACAATCTGCTTGCACAAGAAGCGAGAATTAAACCATCAACACTGCATCCACATTGTTATAAGGCGCAAGAGATTCGAATGCCTTGCCTTACCACTCCCTTATAACCCAAGCAACCCTAAGTGCACAATTAACTTAAGGAATTCGATTTCATATCTCTTTTACAAGGGCAAGCTTATAAGAATCAACATAAAAGAAAAATGAGGGAAACTTAAAATCATTATCGTACATGCTAAACAATTATCAACAACATAATGTCATCCTTTTTCAACTGAACGTACTATTTCATAAACATTCCTTTTCATCTCTAAATTAAATAATAATAAAAAGGCATTCCTTTTTCAACTACCTTTTATAATTAGCAACTAAACACAGTAATCAATAATTACATTCCTTTCATCTCTAAATTTAATATTAATAAAAAGGCATTCCTTTTTTGACTACCTTTTATAATTAGCAACTGAAGTCAGTAATCAGTAATTACTTATTGGAACATTAATAGGTGAAGACAGTAAATGGGTAATTGAAGGTTGTTCTCAAGGGAGAGTCATTCAAGGCAGAAATGAATGTTGTTAAGGGGTTAAAGGAATTCACATTTACTCTATTAAATGTACTTGAATGCTATTATCAAACGCTAACAAGTCAATAAATATCATTGCCAGAAATAAAAGAAGTTGTCAGAATTAAAAAGATCGCCACTTAATGCGCGAGTGACAGTTGGTGTCCTGGTAAATTGGATTATTGCGTTGGTCAATGCCATTCATAAAATGCATGAGGTGGTTGTCGCAGGGTAAGGAATGGTTGCGCAGATAAAATAGAATAAGTCTCCACTCTGAAAATCTAAGACCTTGAATGGTTATATATAGATTTTTCCTTTAAACAACAAAAATGATTTTGATTAAACCTTGGTCGAATTTCATGAAATAAAATAAAGTGTTTTATTACTGTAAGACTGTTGGTAAGCCGAGGTTCATCAATGAAGGTGGAGGCGCTCGTGAGGGAGTGAGGTCTGTGGATGACAGCAAAATTATAGGGCATAGGTCGCACAAAGTCCAATCACTACTCCAACACAGGAAAGGCAATGATATCACTAGCAGGTTACAAATGCCAGCCCAAAGCAAATGCAGGCTAAGTAAAACACGCCAGAAGGACAGGTAAGATCGCAGGGTAAGTATTTGATTATTAAACAATGCCTGGGTTATTATTGATGATGTTTTTTTACAAAAGAGATGAAAGAAAAATGATTTTGATCAGATTTAGTGCTTTCCGATCCACATGACGACCACACAGACATAAAGTTAATTTTATACAAAATACATGCTAATTTAAAAAGTTCCAATCAATTAAAACACAAAAGGAAAGCATGAAACATTTTAGGAATTATGGTTGCCAAGAGTTAAAAGAAAAACTAATAATTAATTAACCACTATGCATATTCGAAACTATGAATGCACACGTTAAAACAGTGAAAGATCCCAGAATACCACTAAAAAAAATACTGACAACAGTAAGAGAATGTCAGGGCCATAAGGATAACTTATCGAAGGGATCGCAGGGATTCCATTAGTCAAGGCGCAAATAAATACACAACAACGAGGAAATATAATCCATACATAGAGGACATTCTGAAGGACGCAAGTCAACGATCTAGCAAGGACATCCACAGAGGGAGATGGCTGATAGGTTCTCCTTCGCTTCACCATCCTCGCACAGGAAAGCAGGGGGTTAAGATCTGTAGGTCTTTTAACGCTAAGGCGACGACCATAGATCAAGCTCCTGGACGACTGCTCAGGCGAGGACTGGTGTGCTAGGGACGAAAGGCATACAATTGTACGGGTCACAGTCAAACCAAAGGGATGTCGAGTCATGCAAGGACGAAGGCCACGGGAAATCAATCAACCGAACAATCAGCTAGGCTAAGAAAAAGGGGTCCGCTATCAATCTAACATCCAATCCATTTACAAATCAATATGCAGATCTAAGCATAAGTCCTAATGCATTCTACTCTACAAAATAAAAGAGCATAGCGTTGCCTATTCGCCCGCTCCGAATAATTTCCCTGTGTGCTCCATGCAGCTCCCACTCGTCGACCGTCGAGACTTCACCGATACCTCCCAACCAATGCTAGGGGTACTCTTCTTCCCACTTAGCCCCCCGAGCCGCAAAGGGGCCACATACACTATCCAGAGATCTCGTCTAGCTAGCAGCTCACCTCGCAAGACCGAGCTACCACTCCTCTCCGAGATGGGTATCCCAACTCCCACAAGTAAATCAGTCAAGTCGATATTTCTGCAGTGTAACGTTACGCTAACAGAAGATGATCCTTCATCCTTCTCCTTCCTTTATTTTATAGAGTTTTGAACTTCCTTTCTTTCCTAAAATCTCATTTAATTAAAGTTTATAAAAATAAATTTCTAAAATTTCCTCTCCGTAAAAGTGTCCCCCATCCCCTACATTCCTCCATAAATTAATTTCTTTAATTAAGTAATTATCTTTATTTCCCTCACCCACCTAGAGTTACTCCTAGAATCACTCCAGTTTAAAATTAGAAATCTCTTAAATGTAGATTCTTTACTAAGTTGACTTCCCTCTTTTTCCCTTAAGTTCCCCTTTTTCCTTTTTATGTTACCTCCTTTCCCTAGTTTCCTATTTTTTTTATTTTCCTTCTTTCCCCTTTTACTTAGAACTCAAAAAGGCAAGTGTGGAATTTAACCCCTTTTCCTTTTTATCATTAATTTAGCATCTTTTTAAATTATCAAAAGATACAATAATTAATTCCCTCTTTAAATTTTATATCCACAAATTTTATTTCTTATGAATAATTTAATTTCTTACTCCCTTTGTAATGATCCTAAGCCATTATGCAAGGATCATCACGGTTTTGGTGTCTTTTTAAAACTTTTTCTGGTTGTGGTATTTCATCAAACAGTTTGTTGATCTATTTGTTTAGATGTGTTTATGTATGTGTATGCAGCAAATAATGGAAAGAGATAATCATGGAACATACCTCAACCATATGCAATAAGATAGACAAGCCAAAACATCTCAAATCTTCTTTATTCATAAAATAGAGAAACCTGCTACAATGAAGATGTCGATCTGGAATGCTCAACAGATGGCCAAGAAGATAGACAATAGATAAGAGCTGCTACAAAATGTTCCTGCTAATACAAAAGATGCCTCCAAAGGCTGAATAAGAAATGAAGATCAATACAAGCAGATCTGAATGCCAAACTCTCTAGCTAAATAATGCCACGCTCCAATAGAAGGCTGAAACCCTCAATAACTCGGCCCTGCTGCCAAAAGTGTCCAATCACCCTAAGAAATATGCCAACTGATAGATCGGGTGATGGTAAGAACAACCCAGATGCCCGAATCTCCAAGATCCCTCTCAATCTCTGTAGATCTGAAATCCCCCACTGAATGGTGCGCCCCACTGGATGACTGAGGCCCTAGATAATTCGGACCTATTGAAGGAGGCCTCCAAATGCTCTGAAACTCTCCAGAAATATAGATCCGGACACTGCAAGTCAATAGGTGAAGTATCAGGGTCAGATCTGAAGTGTAACCCCTCCAAATGGACTAGATCTGGATCTCAAAAACACCCTCCTTCTCTTCAATTAACCCCACTACTCAAGAAATAATCTGAGCCATAAAACTATCTCAGAAAGCACTAGATCTGATGTCCAAGGCCCTGTAATGAAAATCCAAGTGATAGAATCCTCAACGGCCCTGCCAATCTCCTACAACGAATCTCTCTCCAAAGCTGGTGCGCCCCCCTTTCTGGAAACCCCCAATGGTGCGCCCTCCTCCTCTTCCTGCGCCTATGGTTGTGTAGAACCTCCTGCACTAATGTAGATCTGACTAGAATGGTGTGGGAGAGTATTGCATCTCCGAGACCAAGCTTGGGACAAGCTAGGTGGAATCTTTCACCACGGAATCGTCCTCTAGGGTTTGTTAAGTCAAAACCCTCAAAACCCCCAATGTTGGGCTTGTTATCCCCGATATCTAGGGATAACTAGGAGATCATGTCTCGAGGCCCACAGGTCCTAGACATGGAGTATCGAGATCAGGATTGACCTGAGCATGGCCCTGGAGGGCCCATTCTTTTTCTTCTTCGCCAAACTTGTCCTGTTAGCAGCAGCAGCTTCCATCACCATCATCTTGGACTTGTATCAAAGAAGACTCTTGCTCCATGAGGTAATTGGTCCAAGGTATCATGGTATGTGTCATGTTTGATCATTATAACCTTCTTATATATGCATTAGGTTCCTTTCATTTCTGATGACTGCTTGGATCTTACACTAATCCATTTGACCATTGTTGGGATGATTAATGGGGTGACTTAGCAAGCTTGTATTCATGGGTTTTGGTTAGCCACCAAAGGGGATTTGCAGATCCATCGTCCGCTCCCACCATTCTATCATTTTACATATTATCTCCCATTCATCCATCCCATTCCCCTAGTTCGGCCATTAAGATGACCTTTTGAGGGTTACACTTTGTCTTGTGGGAAGAAGGGGGTAAAGGCCTAGGGGGTAAAAGCAGCTGGTAAAAGATAAAAGCCATAAGAAATGAAACCTAGAGATGCTTCACCCAGGTGATCCCCGAGAAGTCAATAAAAGGCCTCTCAATAAGAAACTAAAGGGACCCTACGAAAAATAACAAAACAAGACCTAACCAAGAGGATGGGAGGTCTCATCACGAGCCGGCCCATTATGTTCATAGGTATCCAGCAGTATGACATTGCCATTATCTGGTCACCACGCCAGGGCAATGACCTTTGGTTGCATGGCCAAGGGAAAGGGGGTCTCATCACGAGCCAGCCTTATCATCTCTACGAAGATACCAGTGGGTAACACTATCAGCTCTGGTCACCATGCCAAGGTAGTGTCCTCTGGTCAGACCTTGAAGTAAAAAAGAAAGAAAAGCAATAAATGAAAAATAAAGGCAAATAAAGGGGCTTGCAAAAAGTGCATCCATGACGGGTACAGCTCACCTCCTACAGAGGCACCCACGGACAACACCTATCCCTGGTCTTACTATGACTAGACATCCCTAGACCATACCACTTCGTATACATGGCTTGAATGATCCTCTAAGGAAACTTTCCTTTTCTTGTGGGTATTATCCCAATAGGTCATTTTGTCAGTTCCTTCAGCTTTGTATAGCAGATATGTGTAATGTCTTTGAGCTCTTAGATGATATGTTAGGGGTTTCATGCATGTATTTGATAAATTTAATGATGAAATTTGATTGACATTGCTATGATCCCAAGGACTGATGAGCCCATGGAGGGCGTAGTTTTTGATGTGTAGGACCATACCCGGTGGACAGGTACCAGTGGACTGGTACACATGCGGATATGATTAGCTCGGACCTCCATGGGGTTGAAGAGCCCATCAGATGGTTGCTGATATGGCAGAGACAGGACAACGTTGTGATGAGCCTTTGCACAAAGAAGACAGAAGGACGTTCCACCAGGACACCTTGGGAGAGCCCGGCCTAGGGGGGATCACCCAAATGGGACGATTACTTTTGATGGACAGGATGTCACCTGGACATTTTTTTGGAGTATGTGGCAGTGTGCTGGGGTCATTTGGCACGTGTGGAAGCTTGGAGAATCCCTAAAAGGGCCAACGTTCTGTTTCCTAGATGTTGATCTTGCCCAAAAAGGGCCAACATCTCCCTCAGAGGGGCCTGACGTCTCCCTTTTGAGCTCATATTGTGACATTTTTAGCATTTAATGTAAAAAACAGTGTAATATTGTTAGTTAGCCTTGTCGGCTGTTTTAAATGACCTATTTTCTAATTAAAGGTCATTAGGATGATATAAATAGAGGACGTTGCCTCTCATTTTGACATAACATAACTCACTCTCTTGTGAGAGATCATTTTTAGTCTTTTGTCTTGGTATTATTGCTCTTGGAAGTGAGGCGCAACTCTTGTGGAGGATCATTCTTGGCATTTTTATGGTGTTTTCTATCATTAGAAGGTTTAAAACTAGGGTTTGATAAGCTCTTCATGATTTTTAAGTGTATTTTTCATGCAAAACTTCTTAAATGAATGGTTGTAGGTTAAATCTCTTGCATTTATTGTTACATTGCTATTATATTGCTTAATCATTGAAACCCTAGGTAGTAAGCACACAAGTAGGTCCTTGCTATATGTCCCCATGATTGAAAACTTGTTTTAGCCATTGATTAAGGAGGATATAGCCTAGCCGTTGCTACACTAATTCCCCTTTTTATGAGTTAGCTTTTGAGCATAAGTTGAAGAAAGAAGACGTTCTAGGCCTAGTTAATTCTACACCTAGGGTTTTGACTTTTAGGGTTTGAAGGGCCTTGCTCTTGCAACACTTTTCACCCTTAGATTTGTGTTTTAAAGCTAGCCGTTTTGCCAAGGATTTTTGAGGAAAGAGGGAGGAGCATGAGCCTTGCTTAAGCAACACCAGAATGAGCCTCCTCCCCTTAGGGTTTTGATTCTATGGCCCTGCTGTTGTATCACCATAGAACCTAACTCTCCAATCCTTAGATTTGATTCTCCCGAGATCTTGCCCTTGTTTCTTACTCCATAATACCCTAAGGCACTAGTCTATCTCTCCAACGTTGAGCTTATTGTGCCAAAACAACTTTTCCAAAACTCTTAAATTTGAAACCCTAACTAACCCTAACGTCTACTAACCCTAGATTAATGATGATGCCATGCCTTTTTTGAGCTCTTGGTTGATAGAAAACGTTGTGGCTAAGTCATCCAATGATAGACATTGATGTATAGATAAATTTCATTGGCCTATTTGCAAAACGTTCACCTCTTTGTCTACCAAACTAACCCTAAAGGAAGGCTGACGTCACCTCTAGTAAGCTTGACGCAACAACTGCATGTATATGAGAATTTGATGATATTTAATGCATTGAGTTAATTTGAGGATTGATCATCATTATTGGATGCTATATCATCTGTATTTATTGAGAAGTAATATTATAAGCCATAGTTATTATTGCAATCATTGACTTCGTCAATAATTACTGTTGTATGTGCTCATATATAATATTGATAGTCATTAATTTATGAAGTACTAACCACTAATGCATGTATCAGCTTTATTGTTGCCTTGTCTCACAAACAGGTGCCTTTTCTGTGGTTTATCTTCATTTTGACTATCTTCTTGGTGGTAATATGTGAAAGGGAAAACTTGCTTTGATCCTTTAAACCTTCTCCTTTCAAAACCCCAGATTGCCAGGGGATGTCTCCCTTGGGTTTAGCCACCCTAAATAGAAAGAGCCCCCCATCGAGGTGACAGTGGGTGGGGAAGCTCCTGTTACGCCAGTTTGACCTTTACCCTTCAGCTACTTGACCCAAACTACAAACTGAGCGATAACAGGGCTCACTAGCTAGAAGCTAGAAATCAAAATAAGATCATACATGAATGAATGAGAAGAGGCCCTTACCTTTCCTTTATAATTTTGGCTCACCTTGTCCCTCCAAAGTGAATTTCATTTTATTAATATTTAATTAATTAATTAAATCACTTTAATTAATTAATTAACCTTTTTACCTTTGAGAAGCTCCTTATCTCTCCTTGTGGCTTCCCTGGCCACTGAAAGTCACTTCTAGCCATCCCATCATGTAGTGTTTCTCCTCCCGATTCCAATGAGCTATTACACTGATAAGTTCCTCCAAGTAATGTGCCCAAAATGACCTCTTCAGTGAATTCCATTGACTTATAGCTCAAAATAGTCAAAATCATGGAAATCGTTGGAATGCAACGAAACCAAAGCCAACCTATGCGGAATGGCTCATAATGATGGAATATGATCATCAATACAAGATGGACTCCACAATGCCTCTCAAATACTCCTGTACTCACTATAACATCCATCTGGCTACTCTGGTCATCATAAATCTCTGCGCTGTGATGATGTCCCAAACTGGGGACATTACAGTCCTCCCTGCTAGAAAATTGCATGTCCTCAAGCAATAACCAAACCGTATCAAATAAAATACTAGGATCCCATGTCCATTTGTGGGATACATAGTAGAACCCATCCAAAGACGAACAATAGTACACTCCACCCCCTGGATCCCATATCAGGAAATGAACTGAAATACTCTGCGAAGCATAGTCCTGAAAGATATCAACCTTGTGAACCTCCTGCACATGACACATGGCCTCATCTCGGAATGATTCCATCCTCGAAATCTCTACCAAGATCCACGTGGTCTCCATCAACTACTCATGATGATGCCAGCATGAGGTGCTGCCAGACCTCCATGAGATTCCCTCATGCTCTGTGCTCCCCTCAACACTGAAGCTAAATGGAAAGTTAGAACAACTTTCCCTTGCAAAGGTCCACTCTCTCCTGTGTATCAGTGAAATGCTCAACCCTTCAATCCCTGGGTCCCATGCTAACCTCTGTCGAAGATCACCATGCTGACACTGCACTACTCTGACCATGACTGTCTTCCCCCTGCATACATCCTGAATCCTCCTCTCATGGGTACTCCTACTGAAATACCTGTGACCATTGGACCTGTTGTCCAGAAACTGTATCAGTGAAGACACCTCTATAGAAGAAGTACCTGTCCAAACATATCCATGCCCTATCATGATGATCAAGTGGAATAAAAGGTCTCACCCCATAAGACAAGTACCTGCAAACCCACTCCAAACCAAACCAAGGTGGAGTGTGTGGCTCTCTGGTGCACCCTAGGTCACCCTGTAGTCAGACATCCTGCTAGCCAAATGAACACCCAGATCCCATGGTAAAGTTGGAATTTTATCACTTCCAGTCTCCGTTAGCTGGTCCTGTGCTGGACTGATCACTGTCGGAAGTCCTTTGCACTCATCTTTCATCACCTGGTCTATGATGCTCACCATCACACACCATGTCTCCATTTTCTGTCTAACATGGTCCACCTCTGACCTGTTGTATGTCGTAAAAGTACTCCTGTCATGTAGTCTCGGCCTACTCACTCTCCATGCCCCTAGCCACGGCCTATCCCTCCTCATGCTGCTGTCTATGATAAAAGTGTCAGGACATGCTAATAGAAACATCTACAGCTGACTGTAGGACTAGGAGGTGTCACATGCTTTGGTCAATCCCAATGATTCGACCAGGAGCTCGTCCATCGATATCCATGAAATATGCTCTCATGTGGTCATCACTGAGTCCCAACCATCCAGTACAACCTGAAGTAACCCCTCCGACTACTGGTCAACCAACCTCCATCTCTCATCTACCATGCATCTACTGAAATGGTGAAGATGATCTCCCACAACTATGTGATGTTGCAGAGGAGTGACATCTCCATACTCCCCTGAGTGTGTCTCTGCCCTGCAAGGCACTATACCCCTCCGACTGCCACCATATATCTCAACATCTCTCTATGAGCTATCACTCATCACGGTATGCTCCAACATACTCATGTCATCTCCCGCAAACTCATGCTGCATCACAGATCCTGGGCGTATGGTTGGATCAATCTCTATATAGAGATCAACCACTCCCAAGACACAAATGGGAGTGTCCCCCATCAACTGGTGCTCCTCTGCTAGATCATCAACATCCTCTGTCAACGTGACTGACTGATACATATGAGTGTCCACTAAGACAGATGAAGTGGATCTCTGATGGATCTCCTCAAGAGACCCATCTGATCTAGACTCTGATTCTTGAAGGGTTGTCTGTGTGCCTCTCAAGAATCCTCGAGTGCTCTCCAACTCCTGAGTGAATCGGTCTACCTCCAACTCCTGCTCCCTCAGAGCCTCATGATACATCTCAACAACCCTTAGTAGATAATCCCTGTCTGTCAACAACTGCTGGTAGTCAGTCCTCATCATGGATACTCTCTCCCGGAGAGTGTGAAAATCATCCATGGAAAATCCTCCATCTGAGCTACCCTATGCCACTGATGCTCTCCCACAGTAATCTGCCATCACTGCATGCATGTCATCAATACTTCTAGTGGCTGCCCTGATCATAGCCTCACTAACTCTCAACTGTGCTGCTAAGTGGTGTGACCCCTAATCATGGTCATACTGAGGTGCCATCTCAGACCCCTCACTGCTAGTGTCAGTCCTGCTAGTGCCAACTATAGAATCCCCAAAAACACCATCTACATAAGATGGCGTGTTGAACTATCCACTGCCTGTTGTGCTATTGGGTACTCCTGTATGCCACTACATCCCATCACTAGATGCCATCTCCCCCTGAATCACACTGTATCCTATATGAGCAACCGTATCCTCCTGTGCACTCAACCTGCTACTATCACCTGCACCTGGATCCCATAGAGATGTATCCAGACATGTGCTATGGTCATCCTGACTACTAAAAAGTGCATCCTCATCAATGCCGACCGATCCTAGAAGTAAGTGCTTCATCAACCTGTCAGCCTCTGCAATCTTCTCAACTAATGGAGTCTCCAATAGCTGTGACTCAATCTCCTCAGGCTGATCTGTATGTGTAAGGTCAACTGCCTGTACGTCCTGTACCTCCTCCTGGATCTGTGGGTCTACCTTTCCATGGTGTGCATCCCTCACACTAGTCTCATCCATCCTACCTGACGTGCCACTGATCTCCTCATGTGACGTGGCTATCATGGGTGTCTGAACATGTGATAGATGTGTCACGACCCCCATATGAAGCTCATCATCTCTAGGTGATAACACATGTGACTCCTCACTAGTGTCACTACTTTGCTGAGGCGTAAGGTCATCAAGGGTATGTGACATGTCTGCTGAGACACTAGTGCTATCATCTTGTCCATCCAGCTGCCTATCCACTACACAAGGTCCATCATCCTCCTCAAGCGTGCAAGCACCACTAGCCTCTGTGCAAGAGTCATCATCACTATCCTCTGAGGTAGAGTCACTATCACTAGCCTCCATGCAAGAGTCACTATCATCATCCGATTGCTATGAATCCTCATCATCACTATCATAGTGTACCTCAATGATATGCTTCTTACCTTTACCCCTACACCTATGATCTGGTTCCCAAGGAACCTTGCAACTATAGCAAAGTTGCGTGCTCCTAATGGGTGTGGGGTTTCTCCATGCTTCCTCCCGTGCCATGTATTCCATTGCCTTATTGACCCAGAATGTAATCTCATATGTGCTCCACCCAGGATTTTTCATGGATAAATACTGTTGGAATGTTACTTGAGCCCTAGTTTCCTCACTAAGGTCGTAGAAATATTCCCATCTATGACGTACAGTCTCTCTAGAAAAATCCCCAATATTCATCTCTTCTTATGGAAGACCCCTCTATGGTTCTACATACATGTGATAATTCCCACTGGCTGGCAGGAATCTAAGATCTGATACCACTGTAATGATCCCAAGCCATTATGCAAGGATCATCACGGTTTTGGTGTCTTTTTAAAACTTTTTCTGGTTGTGGTATTTCGTCAAACAGTTTGCTGATCTATTTGTTTAGATGTGTTTATGTGTGTGTATGCAGAAAATAACGGAAAGAGATAACCATGGAACATACCTCAACCATATGAAATAAGATAGACAAGCCAAAACATCTCAAATCTTCTTTATTCATAAAATAGAGAAACCTGCTACAATGAAGATGTCGATCTGGAATGCTCAACAGATGGCCAAGAA
>ML780402.1:616319-626660 GCA_009831015.1 Picea engelmannii
CATTGACTTATAGCTCAAAATAGTCAAAATCATGGAAATCGTCGGAATGCAACGAAACCAAAGCCAACCTGTGCGGAATGGCTCATAATGATGGAATATGATCATCGATACAATATGGACCCCACAATGCCTCTCAGATACCCCTGTACTTGCTATAACATCCATCTGGCTACTCTGGTCATCATAAATCTCTGCACTGTCATGATGTCCCAAAGTGGGGACATTACACCCTTCATGTTACAAAATTTTATGAAGATCATGATTATTATTTAAGTGTTTTTTATTTTATCTATTTATTTTATTTTATTTTATTTTATTTTATTTTATATATATATATATATACATATATATTTTAAAGGTAGACAAAATTTTACCCCTAGCGTAATTTTAGACTTAGGCCTTAAATTTCATACTGGGTGACATTTAATTAGGGAAATTGTTTTAAAATTTCTTAACATGTTATTTGTCTTAGGGCCATCTAGGTTCATCCCTCTATCACCATCAACGCGATGTGCCCTTCAGGACTCACTAGGTGCTCTAAGGGTGCCACTCGCCTCATCTGTTCCTTTGCGCGACGTGCCCTTCAGAATGCACTACATGCTCCAAGGGTGTCACTCACCTCTTGACTGATTGGTAGACATCAATAACCCCTGGAATCAACACTACGCTAGGTGAACCTGTGGGAGACTAAGGGATTCTAAGGAATAAGGCCCCCTCCTTATTGCGCGCCCCTTAGAATCATCGTGAGCGACTGTTGCAGTCTTCCCTCACGGCATCGTGGGTCCTCTCGAACTAGGTAATCATTAACCTACAGTTCGAGCCATGACGAGAGTGCTAGTAGGCTGTGGCAGGGTTGTTGTCCACACCTCTCCCTCAACATATCTGGTGGTCGTGTGTGACCCCTTTACTACATATGTGAGTCCGGTCAACAAGCTATCGTCAGCCTGCATCATCAACAAATCATGTCAGAACATATCCATATCATACCATCCAATCATATGCACTAAAATCACAGTAAAGAAATCAAACCCCAATGGCACACTCCCTGACTCGATCCGGAGTCCAAGGGGTTCCATCTATGCCTCGGCATCCTCTAGGTCCGTAATCCTGCACACCCAGTAAAACCGAGTCAATAGCACCTGTCTATGTCAAAGCAGTAAAACAACATGTCATCATCCCATAACGCCTCATAATCAAAATCAAAAGTTTTAATGGCATAATAATCCGGATCACTTGTGAGCAAGTGTCCTCAAAGAATAATTTCGCTCAGTGCGCCAGAGCGGGATGTTACATACAACCCCTCTTGGTCTAAACTTCGTCTCGAAGTTTCATAGTATAAATGCTGAAATAAATTGTATCACAATATCATATGTCTATCTATCAAACAAAAATGGAAACTATTGGGAAATTGTTGGTGCATATCATATGTGTTCTCCCAGGTTGTCGAGTGCAAACTATAATTGTCCCACTGGACCTTGACCTAATCTATTGTTCGATGTCGTAGCTGTCGAACGCGATGATCCAAGATGTGTACCAACTCAGCCGTGAGCGCCCCATTGTCGGATACTTGCAAGGAAATCATGTCAATAACATGTGTAGGATCACTAATATAATGTCTCAAAACAGATACATGAAAAACATCTTGCATACACCTCAAAGAATCAGGCAAGGCTAGTCGATAGGCCATGGGCCCCTTTCTCTCCACAATCTCGAAGGGTCCCATGAACCTAGGGGAGAGTTTATCTCCCTTTCCAAACTTGATCGAACTCTTATGCGGTTTAACCCGCAAGAATACTCGATCGTCGACCTCGTAACTACAGTCGACACGGTACGCATCGGCATAACTCTTTTGTCGATCCTGCGCTTCTTTAATCCTTTGTCTTATTGTTTGAATTTTCTCTTCCATTTATTGGATCGCTTTTGGTCGCACCAGGACCCTATCCTCAAGCTGATCCCAACTCAAGCTCGTCCGACATAGTCACCCGTAAAGAAACTCGAAAGGCGCTATCTTAATGGTGCTCTGGTAACTGTTGTTGTAAGCAAACTCCAGTAGTGGCAAGAATTCCTCCCAACGCTTTTGCTGGTCCATCACGTACATGCGCAACATGTCCTCCAAGGTCTGGTTCATTCGTTCGGTCTACCCATCAGTCTTCAGGTGATATGCAGTACTAAAGTTAAGTTGGGTTCCCAAGGCCTCTTGGAAACTCGTCCAAAATCGTCCATTAAACATCGATCCTCGATCGGATATAATCTTCTTAGGCACGCCATGCAGCCTCACAATCTCACTGATGAAAACTCTAGCTATGTTAGGTGCCTGATATGTCGTACGCATAGGAATAAATTGAGCACTCTTCATCAGAGTGTCTACTACTATGAAAATCGAGTCATGTCTCCTTGCTGTCAGTGGCAATCCAACAATAAAATCCATCGAAATAACCTCCCATTTCGATTCCGGAATAGCGTGCGGTTGTAGTAATCTTGTTGGGGGTCTATGTTCAGCCTTTACCTACTGACATTCTATACATATAGCCACATAGTTGACTATGTCTACCTTCATTCCCTTCCAAAAGAATAAGGGTTTAAGGTCTGCCCTCATCTTCGTGACTCCCAGGTGAGCCATGTATACTGCTCTGTGAGCCTCGCTTAGGATCAACATCCTCAACTCGTCGTTTGGCAGTACGTAGATCCGACTTTTAAACCTCAATAAGCCATCGCTATCAAATGAAAATCCCTCAAATCGTGGTACCATCCTGGTGTTTTGTCTGATAAAACCCTTGACCTCTTTTTACCAGTCATCGTCATGTTGTAAAGTTAGAATCTTTTCACGTAGATTCGTCTGAAGAGGCAACACCGAAAATATGTGTGGTCTCTGACTCAATGCATCCGCCACTCGATTCACTGTTCCTTTTATGTAAGTAATCTCGAAGTCGTACTTGCTAAGAAATTCTGAGCAACGTCGTTATCACGCATTCAGGCCACTTTGCCTAAATATGTGTTGTAGTCCACAATGATCAGTCTTTAGTTCAAATTTTCATCCAACAAGGTAGTGTCTCCAAACCTTCAAGGCATATACGATGGCTAATAACTCCAAATCGTGTGTCTCGTAGTTCTCCTCATGCCTTCTCAGTTTCCTCGAAATGTAAGCAATCACTCGTCCTTCTTGCATCAAGACTCCGCCTAAGCCTTCCTTGGATGCGTCAGTGCATACCAAGAAGTCTGCGTCCATGTCAGGGACCTTTAGTATCAGTGCGGTTGTCAACAATTCCTTGAGCCTCCGAAATGCTTCCACGCATTTCTCGGTCCAAAAACACTTCATGCTCTTCTTCTGCAACTCTGTGATCGGATTTGCTATCTTTGAAAATCCCTCGAAGAACTGTCGATAGTATCCTGCTAAACCCATGAAGCTACGCACTTCCAAAACATTCGTCGGCGCAGGCCATTCCATAATAGCCTCGACCTTGGCTATATCCACGACGATGCCTTCGCCGAAGATTACATGCCCTAAGTAGTGAATCGTCAATTGATAAAAAGAGCGTTTGGACAACTTCCCATACAATTTGTGCTCTCGCAGACACTGTAGTACCAAGCGCAAGTGCTCGTCATGCTCCTCCGTCGTCCAATAGTAAATCAAAATATCGTCAATGAACATTTGGACAAACCTATCCAAGTACTCACAGAACACCCCGTTCATCAAACTCATAAATACCCCTGGGGCATTTGTCAGTCCAAATGGTAAAAGAGTAAACTCGTAATGTCCAAACCTCATCTTAAGGGCGATCTTAGGAACGTTATCCTCCTTGATCTGTAACTGGTGATACCCTGATCGAAAATTGATCTTGGAGAACACTGTCTCACCCTTCAATTGATCGAATAGATCATCAATTCTTGGCAATGGATACTGATTCTTGATTATGGCCTTGTTCAGTTGAAGTTAGTCAATGCAAAGCCTTCACGATCTGTCCTTCTTTCATATGAAAATAATAGGTGCACCCCATGGTGACACACTAGGACGTATCAGAACCAGGTCCAGCAACTCCTTCAATTGCATTTTCAACTCTTGTAACTCCGGAGTCGTCATCCAATAAGGCGTTCTTGCCATCGGTTCAGTCCCCGATTTTAGGTCTATGGTAAACTGCAACTCCTTCTTCGGCGACATCCTAGGTAATTCCTCCAGAAAGACATATGCAAACTCTCTCACCACCGGAAGGTGTTCTATACCTTTCGCTACTCCCTTATCATTTAACGCAAGGATCACATAAAGCTTGCACCCCTTGCGCATGCTCTTCCAAAGTTGCAAGGAAGAGATGAACCTCAGGGAAGCTCCCTTGTTCCGACCTACAATCACACGTCTCTGTCCTTCGTCATCAATCAAGCTCAATCGTTTCATCTTATGGTTGAGTATCGCCTCATGCGACTCCAACCAGTCCATACCAATTATGACATCATAAGATACTAAGATCGTGACGTACAGGTTGGCCCTTGTGAAAAAATCTCCCAGGTTAAGGGTACATCCTGTAACCTCTCCTCCAAACTTTTGTTTAGCTCCCGAAGCCATCTCTACGAAGCTAAACTCATCCTGTTCGACTGCCTTTACCTTAATCCTTTTTAGCGCTGAACCAGAAATGAAACTCTCGGTAGCACCGAGATCTATCAAAATACTAAGGGTCTGGTCAGCAACGGTACCTGCCGTCTCAAGCACAGTCGATTGGTGCTCTACCTGGTTTTTATTCACTGCCACATGAATCTGATGGGCCTTGCCCATATCTCCCACAGTAGTGGGTCCGACTGATACAAACGCTCTAGTCCTCTCCATAGGGTAGTCGCGCTGGTAATGTGGCTCCCCACACGTCCAACACCCCTTCTTCAGTCCAGTAGTCCTGGTACCTGAAGTAGAAAATGACGGCCCACTGGCCTAGAACCCTGGTCTGTTCTGCTGAACAAGACTAAACTCCTGCTACTGCGGGTGACGCTACTTTTGATGTTGTGGTCCCCGATAAGGTGTCCGCTGCTAAGGCGTTGGTCGTCGGGGTGTAGTGAAAGTGGATCCCCTCTGGAAGCCACGATATCTCGGCGTATGTCTGGCTGGTGTCTTATGCAACTGTACTCCAGATGAAACCTGCCTTGATGGTCTCACTGGAGTCCTGGTCTGACCCCCGCTGATAAGCTCCTCAACTACTATGAGGGCCTTCTGGACAACATCATGCAAGGTCTGAGGCATCAAAATCCTAACCTCTGCATGCGGGCTATCATTAAGGTCGAATACAAACCTGTTGACCTTAATTTTCTCAGTGTTAAGGTGTGGAGTATACTGGAGCAGCTCCATAAAATGGGCCTCGTACTCGGGCACCATACGACCTCCCTGTCGTAAGGCATTGAACTCATTGAGCTGACGCTCAATGAATTCCTCTGAAAGGTACCTCTCTCAGAATCGTTCCTTGAACAGTTCCCATGACACATCTTCGACGACCATGTTCAGCTGCAGTAGGAGCGTCTTCCACCATAGAAGAGCACTCCCCTTCAAGTGAAAGACCACTATGTGGACCTTCATGTTCAAGGTATAATCCCGAAGTGCGAAGTACATCACCATGTTCTCCAACCATGCCTCGGCGGCTGCGTTGTCCGGGGCACCAAAGAACTCGGGAAATTTGACCTTCTCGAGTTCACAGTGAATGCTACCAGTACTGACCGAAGCGCGTTGTGGAACCTCAGTGAGTGCCGGTGCCCTGGCCTCATCTCTGTCCAAACGGTTGATCAGTGCCTCGGACATGCGCTGAAAAGATCTCATCATTCCGACTACATCACTAACCGCTATCTTCTCTTGTCCGAGAACCCTCTCATCTGCCTGGGAGTTAGACCCTTCAGGCATGGATGATACTGGAGGCATCGCACCTCCTCCCCTTGCACCTTGTCATCTGCCTCTGCGACGTCCTCTAACCATTATTACCTGCACACACACAAGTCAACTCGATCAACAACATTATAATCAATTATATCAACGAAAGTTGTAGTGATCCCAAGTCACGGGTTAAACCAGCTCTGATACCATATGTAACGAACCTCCCATTTCATCACGACATCAAGCCTCACATAAAAAGTGCAATTTTTTTTTTTTGTGTGTGCGTGTGTACAAGGAAATAAAGACATTTATACTCTGCGCCACAACATGATGACAAGCACCACGCAAGCAACTCACGCAACAACAACATGACAACCTAACAAGAATAAGAATGACTAACCCGCCCATCCTACCCTGCAATGGTTAGGACCTCCAGGACACATAAGAAACGCTCAAGCCCAAGTTCCCATCGATTTTGACCATTTAAGGTCTCAGGGATGGCAACTATTCTGAGGAACAAGGAGGTGTCTACATCCCACCCCAATCAACAAGTCCAAGTCGACAAGCTAAAAGACAACATCAAGATCATCCATGACACTTCACTCCGCAATAATCAGTATTTAAAGTCGGCCCTTTAAAGTATTTTGCATAAGGTAAACATCGAAACACTTTATTTACGCCCATAATGATATCTATGTTATTTATATAAGGTCGCACATTAAACACTCTTACACTCTGAATTGTTACAATAAAATTTGATGACGCAAGAAGTAAATAACCGACTACCATACATTACATTGACATTCCCTTTTTCGCAAGAAGTAAAATCTAAACCAGATAAACCAAAAATATCTAAACCATCATTTACTACGTAAATCCAAATGCGCAAGAACCCTAAAATCTATGACTATCCTTCACGACATACAATCTGCTTGTGCAAGAAGCGAGAATTAAACCATCAACACTCATCCACATTGTTATAAGGCGCAAGAGATTTGAATGCCTTGCCTTACCACTCCCTTATAACCCAAGCACCCCTAAGTGCACAATGAACTTAAGGAATTTGATTCCATATCTCTTTTACAAGGGAAAGCTTACAAGAATCAACATAAAAGAAAAATGAGGGAAACTTAAAATCATTATTGTACATGCTAAACAATTATCAACAACATAATGTCATCCTTTTTCCATTGAACGTACTATTTCATAAACATTCCTTTTCATCTCTAAATTAAATAATAATAAAAAGGCATTCCTTTTTCAACTACCTTTTATAATTAGCAACTAAAGACAGTAATCAGTAATTACATTCCTTTCATCTCTAAATTTAATATTAATAAAAAGGCATTCCTTTTTCAACTACCTTTTATAATTAGCAACTGAAATCAGTAATTAGTAATTACTTATTGGTCCATTAATAGGTGAAGACAGTAAATGGGTAATTGAAGGTTGTTGTCAAGGGAGAGTCATTCAAGGCAGAAATGAATGTCGTTAAAGGGTTAAAGGAATTCACATTTACTCTATTCAACGTACTTGAATGCTATTATCAAATGCTAACAAGTCAATAAATATCATTGCCAGAAATAAAAGAAGCTGTCAGAATTAAAAAGATCGCCACTTAATGCACGAGTGATAGTTGGTGTCCTGGTAAATTGGATTATTGCGTTGGTCAATGCCATTCCTAAAATGCATGAGGTGGTTGTCGCATGGTAAGGAGTGGCTGCGCAGATAAAATAGAATAAGTCTCCACTCTGAAAATCTAAGACCCTGAATGGTTATATATAGATTTTTCCTTTAAAAAACAAAAACGATTTTGATGAAACCCTGAGCAAATTTCATGAAATAAAATAAAGTGTTTTATTACTGTAAGACTACTGGTAAGCCGAGGTTCATAAACGAAAGCGGAGGTGCTCGTGAGGTAGTGAGGTACGTGGATGACAGCAAAATTATAGGGCATAGGTCGCACAAAGTCCAATCGCTACTCCAACACAGGAAAGGCAATGATATCACTAGAAGGTTACAAATGCCATCCCAAAGTAACCGCAGGCTAAGTAAAACACGCCAGAAGGACAGGTAAGATCGCAGGGTAAGTATTTGATTATTAAACAATGCCTGGGTTATTATTGATGATGTTTTTTTACGAAAGAGATGAAAGAAAAATGATTTTGATCAGATTTAGTGATTTTCGATCTACATGACAACCACACAAACATAAAGTTAATTTTATACAACATACATGCTAATTTAAAAAGTTCCAATCAATTAAAAAACAAAAGGAAAGCATGAAACGTTACAGGAAATATGGTTGTCAAGAGTTTAAAAAAAAACTAATAATTAATTAACCACTATGCATATTCGAAACTATGAATGCACACGTTAAAATAGTGAAATATCCACTCACTCTTGGTTTCAATATGCCATTGATGTCATAATCATAGAATCAAGTAAAAGTCCAACAAAATAAATGGGAATACAGTTAATTTATAACGCACCGGTTTCAAGTAATTGATTGAATATTCCACTCACTCATAGTTTCATTCTGCTCACTCATAACATAATCATAACTTAATATAAAAGTCCAATGATGAGCACACAAACGAATTCACCATTATTTGATAGTTACTCAGAGTTAATTTCTCCATTAAAGGAGATGAAGACACTGAGTTTAAAAGCGAAGGAAAGCACAGAGATATACGCCTGTGAAAATGCAAAGAACAAGTTGTGATTTTGCTAAGGTAAGAAGTCGAACTTGGCTGAGTAAGGCAGAAAAAAAAATCAGTGGTCAAAGGGCTACGAATTTACACAGTTCGCAGAGGTAAAAGTCAGTCGTTTATGTGTTGTAGATGCAAGGCTAGAGTGGCCATTATTAAACAACGCAGGGTTTATATTTTTCAGCCATCACATAATGGAATCGATGAAGTATAATAATTTTTTTCATCCATTAACGAATTACAAAAACCGAGTTAACATTTTTACGGCAGTTACACAATTATAATCGCTGAAGTAAATAAATAAAAAACCATTCCATCCAACAAGATCCAAACACACATTGAAGTTAAATATTTTCCATCTCAGAATACCACTAAAAAAAATACTAACAACAGTAAGAGAATGCCATGGCCATAAGGATAACTTATCGAAGGGATCGCAGGGATTCCATTAGTCAAGGCGCAGAGAAATACACAACAAGGAGGCAATATAATCCATACGCAGAGGCCGTGCTAAAGGACGCAAGTCAACGATCTGGAAAGGACATCCACAGAGGTAGATGGTTGATAGCTTCACCTTCACTTCACCATCCTCGCACAGGAAAGCAGGGCGTTGAGATCCATAGGTATTTTAACGCTAAGGTGATGACCGTAGATCAAGATCCTGGCCGACTGCTCAGGCGAAGATTGGAGTGCTAGGGATGAAAGGCATACAATTGCATGGGTCACAGTCAAACCACGGAGCTGTCGAGTCATGCAGGGACGAAGGCCACGGGAAATCAATCAACCAAACAATCAGCTAGGCTAAGAAAAAGGGGTTCGCTATCAATCTAACATCCAATCCATTTACAAATCAATATTCATATCCAATCATAAGTCCTAATTCATTCTACTCTACAAAATAAAAGAGCGTAGCGTTGCCTGTTCGCCCGCTCTGAATAATTTCCCCGCGTGCTCCGTGCAGCTCCCGCTCGCTGACTGTCGAGACTTCACCCGTACCTCCTAGCCAATGGTAGGGGTACTCTTCTTCCCCCTTATCCCCCTGAGCTGCAAAGGGGCAACACACACTATCCAAATATCTCATCTAGATCCCAGCTCGCCTCGCAAGGCCGAGCTACCACTCCTCTCCGAGATGGGTATCCCAACTCCCACAAGTAAATCAGTCAAGTCGATATTTCTGTAGCGTAACATTATGCTAACAGAAGATGATCCTTCATCCTTCTCCTTCCTTTATTTTATAGAGTTTTGAACTTCCTTTCTTTCCTAAAATCTCATTTAATTAAAGTTTTTTAAAATAAATTTCTAAAATTTCCTCTCCGTACAAGTGTCCCCCATCCCCGACATTCCTCCATAAATTAATTTATTTAATTAAGTAATTATCTTTATTTCCCTCACCCACCTAGAGTTACTCCTAGGTGTCCCTAGATTCCCTTACAGGTTTTAAAGGCTTTCCCTTAAGTTCCCCTTTTTCCCTTAAGTTCCCCTTTTTCCTTTTTATGTTACCTCCTTTCCCTAGTTTCCTATTTTTTTGATTTTCCCTCTTTCCCCTTTTACTTAGAACTCAAAAAGGCAGGTGTGGAATTTAACCCCTTTTCCCTTTTATCATTAATTTAGCATCTTTTTAAATTATCAAAATATATAATAATTAATTCCGTCTTTACATTTTATATCCACAAATTTTATTTCTTATGAATAATTTAATTTCTTACTCCCTTCATGTTACAAAATTTTATGAAGATCATGATTATTATTTAAGTGGTTTTTATTTTAAATTTTATTATTTTATTTTATTTTATC
>ML780402.1:649687-661027 GCA_009831015.1 Picea engelmannii
ATCTTTTACCAGCTGCTTTTACCCCCTGGGCCTTTAGCCCCTTCTTCCCACAAGACAAGATGTACCCTGGAAGGTCATCCTAATGGCCAGACTAGGGGAATGGGATCGATGAGCGGGGTATAAGATGAAAAAGTGATAAGATGATGGGAGAGGACGATGGCTCTGCAAATCCCCCTTGGTGGCTAACCAAAACCCATGAATACCGGCTTGCTAAGTTTCCCCATCAATCACCCCAACAATGGTCAAGTGGATTAGTGTAAGATCCAAGCAGTCATTTGAAATGAAAGGATCCTAATGCATATATAAGAAGGTTATAATGATCAAATATGACACATACCATGATGCCTCGGACTAATTACCTCATGGAGCAAGAGCCCTCTCTGATGCAATCCCAGGCCAGTAGTGATGGAAGTTGCTACTGCTGACAGGACAAAGTCTGGCTGAGAAAAAGAAAGATGGGCCCTCCAGGGCCATGCACAAGTCACTCCTGCTCTCGGTACTCCATGTCTAGGACCATGTGGGCCTCGAGACATGATCTCCTAGTTATCCCTAGATATCGGGGATAACAGGCCCTTTGAAAGACAAGAGAGAAAAGGGAAATACATGCATCGCGATTTCCCGAATCGCGAAAGCCGACGAGCACCTCTCCGATAAGGCCTGTGGTCATAGCTGTCGATCATATGAGAGAGTTTAAAAGGGAAAGGAGGGTCTGCGATAGGCTCCGTAGAAATTAAAAAGGAAAGAAAGCCGAAAATTTTCTAGCCCCGTGGTGGGTGTGTTACAAATTGGTATTGGAGCATTTTTACAACACTTGGCCTGCTTGGCCTCATGAAGGGATTGCACAAAGACTCCATTCAGAGTACTGTTAAAAAGGAGTAACTCCTTATCTTGACCCCCTAAATTAAAAAGTCAAAGTTAAGAATTAAAACCCCTATTGTGTGTGTGCATGAAAAATAAATAAAAATAATATGAGTTTATGTACTGGTTATAAATGAATATGAACATTGACTAACAACCAACGTTCTTCCTTTTGCACACAAGTGAGAGATCAACCGCGGGAAATTGTAGACGTATAGAATGGTGACCCACCAAGAGGTGGGGGAAGGCTCCCACTATAGAGACGAAGAGTCTGATGAAAGAAGGGCAGTAGAGACCCCTCCAGATCTAACTGAGACTGTGAGGAGCCTCATGGTCAAATTACAAAGCTGCAAGGCTGACAATGAGAGGATGATGAAAGAACAAGAGAAGCAAACAGAAATTAATGCAGTTTTACTGCAGAGCCTATCTGACCTACAAAGACAAATGCAGCATGAACCTGAGGTACAGAAACATGGTCATATCAGTGGCCACAATGAGAGGAGCACCTCGAAAAAGGTCCATCCCATAGATAAAGGACAAGCGAAGGACGATTCCTCTGGAAAGGAAGCTGGTGGTTCAGAGGGCTCTTCTAGCAGCAGAACTAGTTCTTATTCTTGAAGAAGAAAGAAGAATCGAAAGCTTCCCAAGGGTCATAAATTCGAAGAATTCAGGAAGGCCAAACCACCCTCCTTCAATGGTGAAATAAAGAAGGTAGAGGAAGCAGAGGCCTAGCTGCTTGGACTAAAGAAGTATTTCAGAGTCCATGACTTCTCAGAAAATTTGAAGGCCTAAGTGGCCACTTTCAACTTGAACAGAAAGGCTTCCATTTGGTGGGAAGACCTTAAGAATGTGAAAGGGGTTCGCGAAGAGGACCTGTCTTGGGAACGGTTTGAGAAATATGTCAACTCACTATAGAGGAATATGTCAGCAGATTCCTCGAGTTGTTGAGGTATGTACCTTATATAAAGGCATAAAAGGAAAAGGTGCAACGTTTCATCAGCGGACTACCTAAGGACTATCGAGACAGAATTGAATTTGATGAGCCAAAGACCCTAGAAGGCACTATCCAAAAGGAAAGATATTGTCATGAATAGTTTGGACATCGGACAGAACCTCACGAAGGCTGGAAACCGAAGAATAGTTCAGGATTTCAAAGAAAAGTGATTAAATCCCCAAGATTTAAGAACTATAAGAAGAACTCAAGGATGAGCTTCCCAGCCCAGATTGTACACCAACAAAACTTTCACTCCTTGAGCAGAAATAAAACTTCTAGATCTGTACCAGTGAAGGTTGATACCCAAAAAGAGAACCTTTGAAATGTTGGGGCTGCAGAGAAGAACATCTACTTAGAGACTATCCACACCGACAATAGAATAGTCGAAGAATTTACAACATCCAGGAAGCTACCACTGTCAATGATGTGGCCAGGAGTGTGCTGCAAATTTATGCAGCCTTGGATAATAACCAAGTCGACCACCAAGCTTCAGTGGATGAAATAGAAGGTATGATTTCCAACCATCTAGTGTCTATTCTGATTGACCCTGGTTAAAACTTGAGTTATATAGCCCCTAAGACTGTTGATAAGTGTAAACTACAGCCACCTAAACCTACCAAGCCATGGTTGGTACAGTTAGCCACTGGCACCAAAAGAAGGGTAGCAAAGGCCATACCAGCCTGCCAATTAATGTTGGGTGAATTCCCCACCCAAGCAACCCTTAACATATTACCCCTGGGATCGTATGATCTGTTGATTGGTATGGACTGGCTAGTCGCCCATAAAGCCAGATTGGACTGTTACCATAAAACCTTAGAATGTGTAAGTAAAGAAGGAAAAAGGATAACCCTTCAAGGGATCCGAAAACCTGTCTCGGTGAGACAAATATCATCTTTACAAATGAGAAGGTAGTGCCGAAAAGGATGTCCCCTATATGCAATACAGGTGTTGAAAACAATTGAAGGCAACAAACCAAGCCTCGAAGACCACCCTACCCTGAGAGAATCCAGAGATGTATTTCCGGAAGAGGTACCGGGTTTACCTCTGAGAAGGGACATTGACTTCTCGATAGAACTTGCACCGGGAGCGGTGTCGGTGTCTAGGACACCCTACTGGATGAGTACACCTGAACTAGTTGAACTCAAATTGCAATTGAGAGAAATGATGGATAAGGGCTATATCCAACCCAGCGTGTCGCCATGGGGAGCACCAGTCCTATTTGTGAAAAAGAAGGACGGTACCCTTAGACTGTGTATAGATTATAGACAACTCAATAAGGTAACTATAAAGAACAAGTACCCCTTGCCCAAGATCGATGACCTGTTCGATCAATTGGGGGGTGCGTCTATTTTCTCAAAGATTGATTTGAGGTCGAGATACCATCAAGTCCGAATCAAGGGTGAAGACATCCATAAAAATGCCTTCCGGACGAGGTATGGTCATTATGAGTTTGTGGTAGTGCCATTTGGGTTAACCAATGCCCCTGCCACTTTCATGTGCTTGATGAATAATGTACTCAGCAAATTCCTAGACAAATTTGTGTTGGTTTTTATTGAAGATATATTAATTTACTCCAAGAATGGAGAAGAGCATGAAGAGCATCTTAGACTTGTGTTGCAAGTGCTAAGAGAACATCATCTCTATGCCAAATTCAACAAATGTGAATTCTTCCAGAAGCAAATACATTACTTAGGCCATGTCCTATCTGAAGAAGGAGTAGCAGTAGACCCTGACAAAATCAGGTCTATCATGGAATGGCCTACCCCAAAGAATGTTTTGGATATCAAATCCTTTATGGGATTAGTAGGATACTATAGGAGATTTATAAAAGGATTCTCCAAGATTGGTTGTCCAATCATTTCCCTCCAGAGGAAGGGGACAAAATTCACATGGACACAAAAATGTGAAGAAAGATTTCAAACCCTGAAACATCTACTGACCCACGCACCCATGTTGAAGATCGTCGATCCCGAAGATGACTTCCTCGTGTGCACAAATGCCTGTAAGGAAGGGCTCGAAGGATTCCTTATGCAAGGAGGAAGTGTGGTCTACTATGAATCCCAAAAATTGAATGAGCATGAAGTCAACTATGTGACCCATGATCTAGAGCTGGCTTCCATAGTGCATGCCTTGAAAATATGGAGGCATTACCTCCTAGGAAGAAAATTTGTACTTATGACAGATCACTGTGGGTTGTGATATCTGTTTGACCAATCGAAGCTCAATGCCAGACAAGCTAGGTGGATGGCCCTCCTTAGCGAGTTTGATTTCGAAATCAAACACATTAAAGGAAAATAAAATAGGGTGGCTGATGCCCTTAGCAGAAGCATGAAAACAATTCACCTGGCTGCGGTGAGCACCTGCGAGACGGATGTCAAAGAAAGAGTCAGAAATGCACAAGAGACAGACACATTCTTCCAAACCGTGACCTCATACCTATATCAAGAACCCACAGGGATAAAGTATGGAGGCTACCAGATGATGGAAGGAGGTCTGCTCACTTACCAAAGAAGATTGTATATCCCAGATTGTGACCACTTGAAGAGGTTCATACTGGATGAACTACATAAAATACCCTATATTGGTCATCTAGGATACCAGAAGATGATCACGGCCACCATGAGACAATTCTATTGGCCTGGATTGAAGAGAGACATAGCTGAGTACCTAGCCAAATGCATAGAATGCCAACAGGTAAAAGCAGAACACCGACACCCAGCAAGATTACTACAACCTCTACCAATCCTGGAATGGAAATGGGAAACCATCTCCATGGATTTCATCACTGCATTACCAACCTTGACCAAACAGAATGACGCCATCATGGTAGTAGTGGATAAATTGAGCAAGTCCGCTCACTTTATCCCCGTCAAGTCAACTTGTAAGGCAATAGACATCGCCAACGTATTCCTGAAGGAGATATTTAAACTACATGGTATGCTGAAAGAGATTGTGTCTGACAAAGACACGAAATTCACTTCCAACTTTTGGAAATCACTAATGGTGGGTTTAGAGACCAAGTTGTTGTTTAGCACCGCCTATCACCCTCAAACCGATGGACAGATGGAAAGAGTGAACCAAATACTAGAAGACATGCTAAGAATGCATGTAATGCATCAACCCAAGAAGTGGTAAGACTATCTGCCACTGGTGGAATTCGCCTACAACAATGGCTACCAAGAATCCTTAAAGATGAGTCCCTTCGAAGTCCTCTATGGTAGGTCGTGCAACACTCCTGTCAGCTGGAGTAATCTCGTAAACAAAATTTCTTTTGGACCCGACATGCTGAAAGAAATGGAACAACAAGTGACTTAGATAAAACAAAACCTGAAGGTCGCTTAGGACCGACAGAAAAGCTACATCGACCAAAAGAGAACCCCAAGAGAGTTCAAGACGGGAGACCATGTATATCTCAGAGTTAGACCCAGAAAGAGTTCTCTGAAAATGGGAGCTTGTGCCAAGTTGGCACCTCAGTATTGTGGACCCTTTGAGGTTCTAGATAGAGTGGGACCTGTAGCCTATAGGCTAGCACTTCCTCCCACAGTAAAAGCACATAATGTTTTCCATGTTTCATTATTGAAGAAATATGTACATGATTCTAATCATATAATTGACTGGTCTGTGATCCAGGTGGAACCACAGGGAGAATTCCTACCAGAACCTCAATGCATACTGGAAAAAAAGGAAACCCCACTCCGGAACCGAACCACTGCACAGGTCAAGGTGCAGTGGAGACATTTTGGCCCAGATGAGGCTACATGGGAAATGGAGGATGCCATGAAACAGGCATATCCAATTTTGTTTACCTCTGTACATACATGTCATATTGATAGATAGAACATCGAGGACGATCTTCCTTTAAGAGGGAGGGAATTGTAACACCCTGTTTCCCCCAGTCTGTAAAAATAACTATACTGGCCAAGAACTATGGAAAACTCAAATATGTGAATGTGTGATTTGAATGGACCTTAGTAAAATGTCCATGAATGTAAATAATGTTTTGAATATATATATATATATATGACCGTTGAGAGGGGGATGTGCTAACAAAGAGACCACGATGGCTGAAGAAAGGTGGTGGAAGGCACCTGGAATGGTGGCATTAACTTCCACCCAACCAAACCATATTTGGTCTTCACTGGCTCGGAGAATCAAGAGCAGCTCGCTAGCCCTGAAATGAATTACTCTCCAGGTTGGTAGGTGAAGAGGCTCCTCATGAGTTAATGAGGGTTGGGGATGAACCGCCCATCCATGGAAGCCTCAGACCTGACCACCGCAGGGAAGCTCGTGCGACACACAACCTCGCCAGAAAGAAAAGGCAGGAAAGAGGTGTGGGAGGGGGTCAGACGCGACAAAGATCGCAAGAGGGGAGAAATTGGAAGAACTCTGGAAAAAAAATATACAGAATGATTGATGAGAAGAGAAGAAGGAGAGTAACCCTCATTCTCGACTTCTGACGAACAAAGACTCAGTCTCACAGCATCGTGGTCTAAGTTCGGGGGTGGCTAGTGGTAAATTCGTTCGGAATTGTTGAGCCTACGGTTGGGTGGAAACGAGAACCCCTCTCAACAGTTGCATCACACCTGGTGTTTTCTGATAAGTGTTATATCTTGTATCTTGAATTTAAATATTTTGACATGTATGTTCATGGTTTGTGAAATTATGAATGATTTCCGTATAAGACTGCTTGTATGGTGTTTGACCAGAAATGGTGGTTGCATGCTTATATTGGGAAGACCACATATGAATTACATATATATTTGTATATATGTATATTTTTAACAGATTCAGTATTCAAGTATGTTCTCGAGAAATCTATTCCCTTATTTTATCTCAAGTAATGCCCTGGATAGATCTTTCCATGGGGACACCCTTTTTAAAAGTTTACCCAAGAATCTACCAAAGGATTTTACAGCATAAGTCTGAAAAACCCTACATGAAAGAGAATGGTCCTCTCAGATTTAGGACATTTCGGCGTTTCGGAACTTGGAGTACTTAAGTGCAAGTTCCCTTGTACTCGCAAGTCCCGAAACCCTGACTTGCGAAATCCTGAAATGGTAATAATATGGAGAAGTTATAAGATCTCGGAGTTTCGGCTCTCGAAAGATCTAGATGCGAGACGCCCTGTCTGCGCACATCGCGAATCTCCAATTCACGAAAACCCCGAATTGGACCAGCATGGGTAAGTATTGATGTTCGACATTTCGGGAACTGGGACAATCAAGGATAAGTTCCCTCGTACTCGCAAGTCCCAAAATCCTGAACTGCAAAACCCCAAATTTGGTCGAATGTATGATGGGCGGGTGTATCGGCCTTTCGATATTCGGGTAGTCGAGGAGTGTGAATCTTCGACCTATTGTATCGCGAGGTTCCGATATACAAAACCCCGACTCTCGGAATCCCGAAATGGCATAGTGTGACTTGGTTCGGCATTTCGGCGTTTCGGTACCCGAAACAACCCAAGGGTAAGTTTCCCCTTGTACTCACAAGTCTCGAAATCCTGACTTGCGAAACCCCGAAAAGATAGAGTGTGGAGAAGTTATTATACTTCGGTGTTTCGGCACACGGGGTACCTAAGTGTTGGCCTCACATACTTGCCAGTCTTGAAACCCCGATTAGAAAAATCTCGATGGAGAAAACCCCGAAATAGTGGAGTATGTTTAGATATTTTGATGACTCGGAGTTTTCGACTTCCGGGAAACCTAGGAGCGTGACCCCTTGTTCTCACATAACGCGAAATCTCGAAAGGAGAAATGTCGAAATGGCTTAGCACGAATAATATTGGGTGTTTCGGTATCTCGATACCCGAGATACCTATTGGAAAGTTCTCTTGCACCCACCAGTCCCGAAAACCCGAGTTGAGATCTCCCGAAATAGATGGAGTGNATATATATATATATATATATATATATATATAAGTATGTAGGTTTCAGAGTTTCGGCTCCCGGGAAACCTAAGTGCGAAACCTCATGTCGTTGCATATCCTGAAATCCCGGTATGCGAAATACCGAAGGGCAAAGTACCAAGGCTTAATCCGAGTTGTTGTTAATCTCGTTAAGCGGTTAGATCCGTTTCAGGTTTCGGCCCTTCGAAAGACAAGAGAGAAAAGGGAAATACATGCATCGCGATTTCTCGAATCGTGAAAGCCGATGAGAACCTCTCCGATAAGGCCTATGGTCATAGTCGTTGATCATATGAGGGACTTTAAAAGGGAAAGGAGGGTCTTCGATAGGCTCCGTAGAAATTGAAAAGGAAAGAAAGCCGAAAATTTTCTAGCCCCGTGGTGGGTGTGTTACAGAGGAGAAGAAGAGGATTTTTAGTCAATTCCAATAATAGAAGAACCAACAAGTACTACTCGGAAAGGATCCTATGTTGAATCCACGACCCCATATGCATCACCACAATCATAAATAATAGTTGAAGATTTGTCAAAAGAAATTATAGTTATCCAAGGAGGACCGAGTAGTAGCAGTCAGAGTAGTGGAAGTAGTGTGCAAAGTTAGAATTAGAGTCAACCAACATCACGAAGCAGAGGGAATACACAAAGCAACATGATAGGGGTAGACAATAATCTTAGATTTCTTGCATTCTAGGGAGTCGAGTCAGAGGAACCGGGGCAACACTTGTTTTTCTACAAGACAATTTGGGCCACAAAGAATGTCCAAGACAAGGTTGTGAAGATTGTGTAGTTAGTGACAATATTTAAATGCCGTGCGCTAGTATGGTATATGAAGTTGCATAGAATCACAACTACAATACATGCCAAGACTTTGGTAGAGATTAAAAAATAATTACTAAAGGAGTTCAAGAAGCTAAAGTCAGAGTCACAATACATCACAGAACCAAAGGAGATTAAACAGGTACAAACAGAGTCGGTATGGGAATTCAACTAGAGATTTAAGGATGTGATGGGTATACTGAATTTCCAGATCCTAGATCAACAACATCAAGAATGGTTTATTACAAGTCTTCTACCACACATTCACAGAGCATTGACCCAACAGAAGTTTGTGTTGCATCCTGAGGTACTAGAAATTTCAATGAAATTGGAATCATCTCTGGTGGGAGACAGTGGAGGAATGGCGCAAGTTCAGACGCAGTTGGATGCATTGATAATTTAATTGGCAAAAATGAAAAAGGGAAAGGATAAATATGAACAACTCTAGTGTACAAAATGTAGGACTAAAGGCCACCACAATGACGAATGCCCAACATTCATGCAATATTTGGCGACAGGAGCATTGAATCCATTATTGGGAGGAGGATATTGCAATATATGTAAGAAATGGGGCCATCAACCAATGGTGTGTCCATTAATACAAAAATATTATAGCATCCCAAAGAAACTTTTCTGTAACTTTTGGAAATTAGTGGGACATAAGGACAAGGATTGTTGTGCGTTCGACTTAATGAGGGAGAACACATCATATATGTGTAGGATTCAGGAGGAGAATGTTATATCAGAAGCGGGGGGTTCACAATATAACAATTAAATATGTTTAAATCAAGGGAATATAGGAAACTTTGGTATAGGCTGAGGTAGAGGGAATTTTGGTAGAGGAAGACGATCGATTATATGTTATAACTATAATCAACTTGGACACTTGGCCCACGACTATCAAAATCTATGTACGACATGCACATATTGCAAAGAAACTATATCACTCAACATAAGACTATCCCCAACTAGTCTTAAAGTGGCAGGCCATAGGAAACTAGAACCCGAATTTGAATAAAAATGTGCAGAAGATATCAGCGGAAAGACACAATTAAGGACCAAGAGTTGCAGTTTTGATGCACCAAGGAGATAGAATAGGGGATGATATAACGAAGGAAGGAAAGTAGACTGATAAATGGGTAAGGAATTCAAAAGGGCCTATTCTAGCCTTTGATACTCAACAAGAAAATGAGACATATCAAACAATAATAAAATAAGTACTCATAGTCGATTGGAGAGCATCAACATGAGTTGCACCTTGTGTAGAAGATCACATTGTGCTAGAGAAACCAACTAGGAAGGTAAGCATGCTAACAAAACTCGTGAAAAGTTTTTTCAAGATAATAAAAGATGAAACTATGATAAGTACATTATACGGCATGATTCTTCATTGGGTGTAGGGAAAATCCTATCACCCAAAGGATGGTAAATTAGGTACTGTGCAGGAAGAGAACCAATGAAGAATTCAAATTCAGTGCATAGAGTAGGGAGTATAATGTAGATAATTTTATCTTGGACTTAGCATCTAATGTGAATGTGTTACCTAAGTAGACATGGGAGTTGATGGGAAAACCCAAGTTAGTATGGTCTCCTATTAATATAAGGCTCACGAATCAACAAAAAATAGTCTCGATTGGTCATTTGACAGGTGTACCTATGAACATAGATGGGGTGAGTAGCATGGCAGACTTTGAAGTTATTGAGATCATGGATGACGTTCAACCATATCTAGCACTGATGGGATTGGAATGGGCATTTGATAAGAAGGAAATCATCAGTTTGAAGAGGAGGGAGATGATATTTGAAGTTGGATATTTGAAAGTTATTGCACCCTTAGATCCATCTTAAGGAAAGAGAAACATAGAGCCAAAAAGAGGGAACGACATTGGAAATTTATATAAAATAACTACATGGATGGAGGATTATGTCATCCCAATAGTGTATGGTGTGTTAAGTTTGTGAAGTATCAATTCAAGTGCATCATATTCTGAAGAAGGTATAAATCATTGGAAATAGAGAATGCATGAGGTATCAACTAAACGATGTGCACACATAACCTGATCCTTACATTGGATTGGTACAAAGATGTGAGATCCACCTAGGTATGATGGATTAAATAGTATAATCATGTTTGTAGAGGCATTTGAGTTGTAGGTGTTATCCCTGATATCGAGGGATAACTAGGAGATCATGTCTCGAGGCCCACATGGTCCTAGACATGGAGTACAAGAGCAGATTGACTTGAGCATGGCCCTTGAGGGCCCATCTTTTCTTCTTCTCGGCTAGACTTGTCCTGCCAGCAGTCCCAGCCCCCATCACTACCGTCCTGGGTGTGCATCAGAAAAGGCTCTTGCTCCATGAGGTAATTGGTCCGAGGTATCATGGTATGTGTCATATTTGATCATTATAACCTTCTTATGTATGCATTAGATCTCTTTCATTTCAGATAACCGCTTGGATCTTACACTAATCCACTTGACCATTGTTGGGGTGATTGATGGGGTAGCTTAGCAAGTTGGTATTCATGGGTTTTGGTTAGCCAACAAAGGGGGTTTACAGAACCATCGTCTGTTCCCCTCATATTATCACTCTTACATCTTAAAACCCCGCTCATCCATCCCATTCCCCTAGTCTGGAAATTAGGATGACCATCCAAGGTACATCTTGTCTTGTGGGAAGAAGGGGCTAAAGGCCCAGGAGGTAAAAGCAGCTGGTAAAAGATAAAAGCCATAGGAAAATGAAAACCTAGAGATGCTTCGCCCAGGGGATC
>ML780402.1:666659-678596 GCA_009831015.1 Picea engelmannii
TTTTTATCTTTCAAAGGAGTTTTTTGAAGAATTTTATGGTAAAATGATACAATCGGCATGAGGTACATATAATTCGTGTTTTGTGATTCAATCAAGTTTAATTTATCATATTTTATGGTTTCCAAGAGTTAATTCATGTTTTTCTATTGTTATAGGGCAAAACGCACCATGTTTCTTGGTCCAACACTTGATCCGGTACTTGATCCGACACTCGTCCCGGCACCCAGTATTGCACAAAAACGCAAGGCAAGTTGGTGGTTATGGTATTGGTGGCCAGTGGTGGACAAATCAAGAACATGGGTTTTGTTTGTCATTTCCCCCTCCAGCTATTAAGATCAAGACAACTCGATTTTAGTTGTCCAAAGAGGGCGCTCATTGGGTTCCTCTGTTTTGTTAGTTATGGATGCATTTAATGTAATTTGCTGAATTTAGAGTTGGTTCGACCCTCTTGTGGTCGACCACCTAGGTTGTAAGCTTATAAATACCAATAGGATGCTCATTATATTATTAACCAAGTATCATAAGCATTAGAATTGCCAGAAAAATGATTTTTCTCTGTTTCTAGTTTTACATTGCCAGGATAGTGCCAAAACTGCATTTTTGGATTTTTATGGTGAATTTGACCTGCTGAGGTCGTGGTGTGCTTTTAGAGAGTGATCACGACTTGATGGGGGGCCCACCAACAGTCTGGTAACTGTCTTCATGTTTATTTTTCATTTCCTAATTTAAATTGCTCTCTTTTTATTTTCAGTACATGTATATTTTTATTGTGCTAATTAGTTTGTTGTAGCTTACTGTTTTACTTCTTTTTGGAGGTTAAATGATGATATGTGTTAGTATGTGTTGATTTTATAGATTAGAAAAGACTTGTGAGTCTCTCTCTCACTATACTAACCCCTCATGCAGTTAGATGTTAAATTGTGCTTTCTTTTATAATTTTACAGTCAAGTTTAGAACAGATTTTTAATTAGAACAGAGCATAGTTTTAATCTGAGTTTCTTCTGATAAAGATTGATGGATGGATAGATTTGCTTCCAGTTTTTGATTCATAGCTTGCTTACTTCATTTTTAAAAATATTTCACTTGCTTAGTTATTGGTTAAATGTAATTGTCAATTCACTTTTTAATATCATGTTTTTAATTTTTGTTTTCAGTCATTTTCTTATCATAGCTTGAATGATTAAACTAGACATAGTATAGTTTCCTTTCACACAATTTCCTTTCATACATTAAGATGCAATTGAATTTCTTAATTAGATAATGATGATATCATCATGATGTTGATGGTTTATACATGAATATGTAGGGTATTTAACATTACTTTTATCATGGCTAAGTTTTCATTGGATTGTTTACTTCACACCTTTCATTTTTCCATTGAAATTAGTGTTGAGCTTATACCATTAGAATTGTCCTTTGTTGTCAAGTGTCATTGATAGATCATTTGTCACCACCGAATGAATTCACACAACCACGAGCATTATATTTGAGTGTTTCATAGATTAAAGATAGTTTCTTGCTTTCATAGATTAGAAGACATAGTTTCTTGTTTTCATAAGTTTAGTTGTTAGTCTTTCTTACTTTCAATAGACTAGATTTCCCTTCATGCATTGCATTGAGCATTTAAATTTCCTTTCACACAAGAGAAATAGTTTTGCATTAGGCATTTAGTTCACTTGCCTCTTAGGCTAGGTAGTTGTTCAATGAAAAGTCTTTTCTTACTTGTCTTTTGCTTTATGCTTTTGCTTGCTTGTTTATTTTCTTTAATAGGTTAGTTGGGTGCTTTTGCTTGCTTGTCTATTTGCTTTAGTAGGGTAGTTAGGTGTTTTTGCTTGCTTGTCTATTTGCTTTAATAGGTTAGATAGGTTATTTTGCTTACTTTCTTATGCATTTGCTTTCATAGAGTAGTTGCTCATTGGATATAGGTTGGCAAGTTAAAGAAGTTTTCTTTTGTCATTTGCTTAGTATGCTTAGTAGTTTACCTTTGCTTACTATCATGAACTAGTTTGCTTTGAATAGGGTTTTTACTTTCTTTCTTAGGAACTATCCATCAGTCCTTGGCCCAAAAGTACTGAGGTTACCTAGTTTCAATTTGCTCAGTAGGGTTTGTTCATTAGATAGGTTTGCTTGAGTAGATTAGCCCTAGATAGCTGCTTTCCTTAGTTAGTCTACACTCCTACCAAACTTTTTACCTTTGGCATATATTTTTCTACATCTCTAAGTTTACTTACCCCGGGTTGACAATTTAATTGAGGGTAGTATAGTGTCTTTTTTAGTACATATAAAACACCTAACATTTTGGCGTCGTTGTCGGGGAGTTGTCTTAAGGTAAGAAGTAATTAGGAATTAGATCATCCTTAGACCTTATCTTGGTGGTGCGGGAACTTTAAGACGAGAGGTAAGAACCTACGCATCTGCTATAGCAGGTTCCCCCAAACCCAATAGTAGTTTTTCTTTTTGTTTGCTTTCATGAATAGACCTAGGAATCAAATGGTAGATTTTTCTTTTTGTTTTTTCTTTCTTTCATGAATAGGCCTAGAGACCCACAAGGTATATACATTAAATCAAAATAATACCTTCAACCAAGGTTCCTTCCAATCTCTTTGGGGGAAGAAACATTCCACTTATAAAATCCGCAGACCGATACCGAAAAACAGTAGCTAGCTCAACCCAAAGAGCTAAAATAGTCTATGAAGGGACTAACACAGGGAGCACTATAAAACAAGAAACTGAAGCATCAATCATATTAGGACAGGAGCCAAAACCACTCAAGTCTTCCACAAAACCAAACAATACAACCTTTTCTTTTACACCACCACCAGGGGACCCTAGTTTTAAAGATATCATAGACCCTGAACAAGTGAATCTTTTGTTTGGTAGCTCAACCAATGTAATTATCTCTCAAATTGACACAGAAACTTTGGCACCGATAATCTCAACCGGCTCGAGTAGAGTCCTAGACATCCAATCAGTAGGAAGACCTTTTGATCAAAGGGAAACCTTGTTCTCTTCAAAGATAAAACCACTTAGGTACTCTCTTTTTGGAAACCAAGCAAATATGGGTGATCAGGAGGACCATAACAATGTCAGACACGAGAGGAAGAAGAAACTGGAAACCAAACCAAAACTACCTTCGGGTTTTTGATTTTAGACACCACTCTGAATGTCAACGTGAAGAATATTCCTCTCTCAGCACTGCCTACCTTTTATGGTAAAAACAGTGAAGATCCAGACACCTTCCTATTTGAATTTGACATCTTGTGTAGGAGCTACAACTATGTGCAAGATGCCCAGAAATTAAAACTCTTTCTTGCCACCCTCAAAGACTCTGCACTAATATGGTTCATGGGATTGGGAGAATCCAACATTAGGTCTTGGGAATCCACGAAAGACATCTTTCTGAAGAAGTACCAAGACTACTGCAAGACCAAAGAGTCTCGTAATGACATCTTTAAATTCCAATAGTTAGAAGATGAGACCCTTGAAGACTATATGGAAAGATTTGGTTATATCTCCTAGAAGTTAAAATACCATGACCTCCCAGAGGATGCAGTTAGGGCTCTTTTCCTTAAGGGAATTTCAGAAGAATATTTAGAGATGCTTAACCTGATGGCATCAAGTGATATTTCTCATAAACCATTTGCTGAAATATGTGAAATGTGTAAAAACTACTCAAGGAGTAGAGCCAAAACAGGAAAGAATGTTCGGGACCCTTACAATAGAAGCTTAAAACCAGTTAGTTCAGGTGGTATTACGAGAGCAGAGATAGGGAACCTTTTAGAAAACTTCAAGACAGACATCCTAAGCACAATAGGTTCCCAGTTGGATACCCTTAAACTCAAAAAGAAATAGGAGGAGAAAAATGCAACAATGAGCATATATTGCCCAAGATGCAGGAGGAAGCATTCCTCAAGGGAGTTCCCATTAGATAACATTTCAGTTTGTCGCTTCTGTACAAAAGACCATGTGACTGAAAAATGTCCATCGTTGCCCAGTTTATTAGCCATCTATAGGAGTGGAGATCCTGGGGAGTCTTCTTATGCACCTAAGAGGCCATGGCAGCCTAGGAATCAACCCACATACCCAGATCTACAGTCTCAAGTTCCACCCTATTATCAACAACAACAGTGGAACTCATCAGGTTGGCAAAAATGGTCTACTTAGTACCATCATTCTTGGATTCAAGGATGGAGGGGAGGACACAACCAAGGAAATCCTCAAGCTCCACCTATTCCTATGTACAACCATCCTTATTCTTAGTTCTCATCAAACACTCTGCAGCCTTTTCCAGGTTTTGTTCCACCACCTTTACCTCTTATCCCACAACAAAAACTACTCCAATTTCAAAATACAAGCTCCCCAAAACCGACACTATTACCAGCACAACCAATGTCGAATCCCAATAATAAGCCCCTTCAACCTCTTAACAATGTTGAGATGCAGGCCTTCCCGACATATGTCATTACTCCTATTCCATTACAGGAAATGAAACTAAGATCGGGAAAAGTTCTAGATAGGCAGAGACCTTCAGTAGTCATCTAGGAAGAAGAAGAAGAAGAAACCACCCAACAACCCATGGATGCCACTAGGTTGCAAGATGTTATTATCCAGAAGAATCAAGAACCCAAGCTTCCCCAAAATGAACCTTCACAAATTATGAAGGTCCCTCCTTATCCAGACCGATTGGTAATCGAGAAACCTACCACCCGACTGGGATTTGACATTTTGAATGAATTGAAAAATATTTGTGTCAAAATTCCCCTACTTCAAGCCATTAAAGACATTCCAATCTATAGTAAGGTAGTCAAAGAATTGTGTATCAAGAAGCCAGGTAGGAAGAAAAAGGACCCTCCTCCTACAGTACATTTGGTAGGAGGACTCTCTGAGTACATATCATAGCAACCAAAGCTAGCAAAGTATGGGAATCTAGGAAACCTTGTAGTAACTATAACCATTAAGGAGGTCTCCATTGGAAACACTCTCATAGACTTAGGGGCAGCCATCAATGTTATGACTGCTACTACCTTGGAACGATTACAGTTACAACCTCTTCTTCGGCCTACCCCAACCATTTTGGAATTAGCAGATAAGACTAGGGTTACACCTGAAGGGATTTTAGATGATGTCGTGGTTACTTTAGCCTCATGGGAGTACCCCGTAGATTTTCTTATTATTCATTCAAAGGATATTGCCCGAGGCCACCCCGTTATTTTGGGAAGACCTTGGCTAGCCACAGCCAATGCATTTATTGGTTGTAGAGAAGGAGAAATGACCATCTCAAATGGTCTCTCTATCCAGAAGCTCACCATTTACCCTCCAGCTCAACCTATTATGGAGAATATATGGTGGATTGAATGTCCATATGAGAACAAAGACTGGGAAGAACCCGTATTTCCTAGTGACCATGCAAGGGCACTTTAGGAGCATACACCAGAAAATGTGCTAAACCAATTCATTTCTGTTATTACATGAGTGGATTTTCCATAGTCTTTTCCCCAATTTGAGTACATGTTTGGGGAAGAATTTCAAGAACACTTAGATCCATCCATTTTGTCTTCGACATCTTTTATCTTCGAAATAGATGAGTCTACCATGTCTTATACTATGTCCTATGAGATTAGTCCAAGGAAATTTTTACATATAAACTCCGGGCTAGATACAAACCAACAGAAATAGTTAGTAGATATCCTCAAAGAACAATCAAGAGAATTTGCCCGGGAATACACTGACATGAAGGGTATACACCCTAACACATGTATCCATCACATATACACCCAGGGGGAAGTAACACCTGTTAGGCAACCCCAGAGAAGGATGAACCCAGCACTCAAATACATAGTCAAGGAGGAAACCCAAAAGTTGTTAAATGTCAGATTTATCTATCCCATCTCTGACAGTAAGTGGGTATCCCCGCTTGTAGTGGTTCCAAAGAAAGTGATTGGGAAATGGAGAATTTGTGTTGATTTCCGGGAACTCAATAAGGCCACTCTGAAAGACTACTTTCCTCTTCCTTTTATTGACCAAGTTCTAGATACTTTGTCCGGAAAGAAGTATTTCTCCTTTCTAGATGGGTACAGCGGGTACAACCAGATTCTTATAGCACCCGAGGACCAGAACAAGACTACCTTTAATTGTCCTTGGGGCACCTATGCCTGTAGGGTCTTACCATTTGGATTGTGTAATGCTCCTGCCACATTTCAACGAGCAGTATTAGGGATATTTGCCGATCTTATTCATGATTGTGTGGAGGTCTACATGGATAACTTCACAGTTTATGGAAACACTTTCTAGGAAGACTTAGACAACTTAGAAAAAGTCCTCATTGGATGCCAGGAAATGAACCTATCCCTAAGTCATGAAAAATGCAAAATGTTGCTAACTGAAGAAGTGGTTCTAGGACATCATGTTTCATCTGAAGGAATAAAATTCGATCCTGCAAAGATTGAGGTCATTATTAGACTTCCACCCCCCAAGACCCAGAAAGAGGTGAGAAGCTTTCTTTGACATGTCGGATATTACCGACGGTTTATTGAAAATTTTACAAAGATTGTTGCACCTATGTTCGGATTATTGATAAAAGATGTTGATTTTGTTTGGATTGAGCATTGTCAAACTTCCTTTGAAACCCTGAAAGCCAAGCTGTCCATGGCACCAGTTCTTAGAGGGCCTAATTGGACTCTCCCATTTCATATATCCACTAATGCCTCTGACACTGCAATAGGAGGGGTATTAGGGAAGAAACAAGACCAACAATCCTATGCCATTTATTTTATAAGCAAGAACTTGTCCCCTGCCGAGTTGAACTACACAGTCACCGAGAAAGAGATATTGGCATTTGTTCATGCTATTAACAAAATTCTTCATTACATTACAGGTTATGAAGTATTTGTACACACTGATCATTCTTCCATTAGGTTCCTCATGAATAAACCTATAACTAATGGTCGAGTGACTAGGTGGCTCTTGTTATTACAAGAATTTAATATTACTGTGCTTGACTGACCTCGAAAGGATAATGTAGTAGCTAACTTTCTTTCCCGAATAAAGAATGAGGATGATGACATCCCTGTAGATGATAGTTTCCCATATGAGCATTTATTTTCCCTTTCTGTCAATACCCCATGGTTTGCAGATATGGAAAACTATCTGGCTACTAGGAAGTTACCATCTCATTTGTCACCTCATGAAAAACGGAAAATTATTACACATAGTGCTAATTACTCTTGGGTTGGTCATGATCTTTTTCGCATAGGTCCTGATCTGATTATTCGTAGATGTGTCCAAGAGGATGAGGTACCTGAAATACTACGAAGTTGTCATGATGGACCATGTGGTGGCCATTTCTCTGACAAACGTACAACATATAAGGTGTCACATTTAGGTTACTATTGGCCTAGCATTTTCAAATATGCTGCCAAGTATGTGAGAAGTTGTGATAGTTTCCAAAGGATAGGAAGACCTACATCATCTGACGAAATGCCTTTGCAGGCCCAAAATATGATAGAACCCTTCGAAAAATGGGCCCTCGACTTTGTAGGACCAATTTCACCCATGTCACCAAATGGGTAGAGGCAAAAGCTCTATTTAGGGCCACAGAGAAGTCTGTTGTCGAATTTATCTATAAAGACATATTTACCTGCTTCGGTGTCCCTCGTGAAATTGTTACCGACCAAGGCACTCAATTTACTTCCAAGCTGATGAAAGAGATAACAGAGAAATATGGGATTAAACATTGTAAATCTTCTCCATACCACCCACAAGACAATGGTCAGGTAGAATCCATAAACAAAGTTATGTAATCCATATTGACCAAGACTGTTCAGTTACATCACTGAGATTGGGCTGATAGGTTCCCAGAGGCTTTGTGGGCATATCGAACTACCTGGAGAAATACCACTGGGCATAACCTTTATGAGCTAGTGTACGGGAAACAAGTACTTTTACCTATAGAATTCCAAGTAAGAACCTTCTGTATTGCTGCAGAGTTAGGATTGAACCTGGATGAGGCTCAAAAGAAACAAGCCCTACAATTGAATGAATTGGATGAGATCAAGCAAGATGCCATCCAACGGACAATATTGGTCCAAAACCAGAGGAGCAAGTGGCATGACAATTTTATTAAAAAGAAACACTTCCAGCCTGGTGATTGGGCCTTGTTGTTTGATTATCGGTTCAAAAAATTCAAAGGCAAACTTACCACCCGTTGGTTGGGCCCTTACGAGGTAGACACTATATATGACAATGGAGCTGTAAAAATTAAAACAATTGACGATGGACAAGTCTCCTTTGTGGTAAACGAACATCGACTTAAGTTTTATCATAAGCCCATTTCCAAAGAAGATTTTATATAGGTCATGTCAGCTGACAAGGCACTAGCCTTAGTAGATGGGGAAGTTCCCCCTTGTTCTTGAAAAAATTTCTGAGTTTCCTACTGTATATATGCAAATAGTTTTTGTATTTTGTTAATAAGGCAATTCTAGATATTTTTGTAAGTAATTATTTCACCGGGAGTACACAGTTTCAAGGATCTTTCATCAAAACATTGTTATACTTGAATTTTGTGTCTGCTAAAGCATCAAATAAATAGTGACTTACTGTAATTAGCCATGTTTTTGCAAAATTATCATTTTTAAGGCATTCTAAAGAAGTTGCTCTTGAAACTCTTCACCACTGTATAAGGAAGTGATACCATAACTATCAAGCCTAGAGGTCTCTCGTACAGTTTTTCCAAGAAACCTGAGTAAGTAAGTCAAGTGTCTTTATCAAAGAGTAACAAGGAGGTCTCATTAGCAGTTAGTCATGGAAACATCATCATAATTACAAAAGAAGACAATGAGTTGAGCCTAGAGATACCTTTTTGTTCTTTCTCAATGCTACCATCCACTATACACTAAATAGCTTGATTATATCATATCTTTAGATAGGCCACGTCCTCTTAAGTACCCCTTACATCAGGACAACCACTAAACAATATAACGGAAAGTCATCCTCTAACATAAATACCATCCCAAGTGAAACAAAAAAAAAAGTTGTTTCAGAGATGTTCCCCCATCTTCTTGCATAAGCAATCTTATAATAAAATCTTAAAGGATGGAGGGCCAGTCTCTAAGGGTTTAAGAGGCTAACCCGTCGAGATACTGAACAGGTTTGCTGGCAGCGGGTACCACCCTGTGGTATGACTAGGTAAACCCGCCGAAGTACTGAACAGACTTGCTGGCAGCGGGGCATTCTACCTAGCGAGGATGATGATCTGACAAAAATAAATAATAAATCTAAACTCGTCCTGATGTACAACATTACTTGCAGACAAAGCTGACATGGAGTATGTGTGGTTAAGCTAAGGTTAATGAATCTCATCAATTTTCCATTGGGAAATGACTCTAAGACTATCTTGAAACTCTCTTGCCTACCTCTTATTATCTATATATAGGATCTCTTATAAGAATGAGTAAGCATGGAGCACTCTGCCTCTGCTCATTAACCACTATGGTTGTAAAAAATACTTCAAAATTGCAGGTTGTCCATTAAAAGAGGCAAAAATGCACTTAACACAGGGGTATCGGATAAAGTACCGGATGAGGTGCCAGATGAGGTGTTGGATGCAATGTCGTTTAAAGTGCCGTTTGAAGTGCCATTACATTGCATACCAGTAACTATCCTAGATTCCAGGGAACTAGAATTTAATCACATTCAATTAAATTTTTTACAGGCATTGATTAAAAGATGCCTCATATGGTTGTGATCAAATGTCCAAGTCAAAAGACTTGGACATTGATCTAAGTATGCACCACTCCATTGCTCCTAAGCTTGCCATCAAATTTGAATCTCCCACACATGGCAGCTCGTGCACACATGTGGGCAACGTCCTCCACCATAAGAGCATCCAAAGCCGAGCTGGGCACTCTATTGTTTCATTTTCCCTTGCCATTTTCTCTACCCTGCATTAAGGAATCGTGCCCAAACTCTGTCGAATTCACCCTCTGTTCTAATCACACTCATACTGTGTTAAACCCGTGCCATTTCTTGGCTTGTTTGCACCCTTGCTTGGTAAAATTTTCCCTTTGTTCTAATTGCACTTAGATTGTGCCCAATTCGTGTCTCTGTGTGGCTCGATTTCGTCCTTGCTTGGTGAATTCAAACCCTATCACAATGTCCAAGCAATACGAACCCTCCTCTTATCCAGACTTGTTTGCCATTCCAGAATTCACACAGTGTAGGGAAGTGTTCTTGCATGTTAGCTAGGGTCCATTTCTATCGAGTTTGCAAGGCCATGATGACGGTCTTTCTATGCAATTTGTAGTTGGTTTTGATGGCAAGATAGCACATGTAGGGTCTCTCAACTTTGCAGTCACAGAAGATTCAATTGTTGCTGCAACAAAACTTCCAAGAATGGGAGATAGGTGGTTCAAGAATCATCAATTTCCACGCTCAAGTTACAACAGGGTGTTTAAGCCCGAATTCGAGAGAATTTCAGGAGCGAAAGGGTATGCTAAGGAGTGGATAAAGCCAGAATTGGTCAATCCCCTTATATTCATCACAAGGTTAATTACATGTGAAGGTAGATACTCTACCGTCAAAGCTTGTCACTTTAGATTGTTGGCTCATTTTCTATTCAATAAACCCTTGAAATTTCCCTTTAATTTTCTCAAAAGATTGGAGAAAATGTCCTCTCAAGTGAGGAAAAATGTGACCAACCCCCACAATAGTCTCTTCCACCATGGTTTGATCAAACTCCTCGTTCTTACCAAACTAGAGAAGCAGGGGCAAAGTTGGGATGCCTTTATCTACCAATTTGCGACTGGAAAAAATCCACTTAGCCTAAAAACTATCTCTCCATCCAAGCCTCACTCTCCCAAAACTCCAAACTCCCTTGTACAAACTCCCTCTTTGTCGGAACAATACCAAAAGCTTGTTGATATTCCTACTTCTTCATCGGGGAAGAACTACTTCTTCATCGGGGAAGAAGACCAAGAACAAAGACCAAAAGAAGCCTATTGTTGACCCCCCAATGCCTTCATTTTCTCTTGATCCTACACCTAAGAAGCCCCACGAAGTAATGCATCAATACTTTCCCATCATTCCCACAAACAAGAGAGGAGCCAATCGATTTGGTAAGAGACCTTTTTGAAAGAGTACCCAGAACATAAGAACCAAGCCTTATGCCAAGCCTCCACCTACTTTGGATCCTATCCAAGTATCCTCCGACCTTGAGATCCCTCATAAGCAACCTAGAGAAGTCTCTGCGGATGGATTAGAGCCACTAAGGAAAACAAAATCAGAATCTACCTCACCTTTCCGATCTCCCATCACACCTACTTCACCCATGCCCACTCTTGATCCTAAATTTGATAAATTGACCACATCTCTCAAAGGACCTAAGCCTTCCTCGGAGATCACTAATTTTGCCCCAACTATAGAGGAGCTACAAAGGGAAAACCATCAGCTTCTCCAACAATTAGAAGAGAGGAAGACAATAGATGCACACCTTCATCATGACAATACAGTCCTTTAGGAAAAAGTGAACTCCCTTCAACAGTTGGTCAATGGGATGACCCAATCTAACCACAACTTAAGAGCACAATTAAAACAACACAAGAGGCATAAGACTAATCCTACATAGCAAGAAGGAGAGGCTTCTAAAGCCGACCCTCCTCAGCAAACCTAGTTCTAAGGGATGACCTTCTTTTTGTTTGCAGTGGGACCTGCAAAATCGTCGGTGTGGGGGTATGTTGGGCCCGAGATATGATCATCTTCATGACGTTATTATACACTTTTTTCCATATGTACATATGCGTTTTTTATCTTTCAAAGGAGATTTTTGAAGAATTTTATGGTAAAATGATACAATCGGCATGAGGTACGTATAATTCGTGTTTTGTGATTCAATCAAGTTTAATTTATCATATTTTATGGTTTCCAAGAGTTAATTCATGTTTT
>ML780402.1:690250-707199 GCA_009831015.1 Picea engelmannii
AAGTTCTCTATTTTCATAAGAGTCTCTATGATCTCATCAATTTGAATGACTTTTTGGACATCATTAAAATCCACCATAAGATCCAATGCCCAACATAGTTTGCATAAATATTTTCTCCAAGTTGGGGCTTGTTATTGCTTAGACACTCCCTAAAGGAAAAGTCCAACCTTACTCCAAGGAAAGCCTAAGGAAATGGACAGGCAAGCTGCCCGCTATCACCTCAACGACCTTGCCTCTGCACTTCTAGGTCACTAACCTAAGGAGGGGATCCTTCGTGGTCAAGCTAAGTCCTATCGTTGTAATGAAATGGGAGAAGACAAGGGACTTATTTTGACTTATTTGCAAGGATCATTTAAGATAAGTGAAAAGTCAAGTAATCAATGAATGCTTGGAAGTTTGAATGTTTGCAAGACTATCATGTCAATGTATCGAAATGTGCTATTTTCCTATGATCATTCAAATGCAAGTTCTTTTAAAACTAAAGATATTCTAGGAATGACACAAAAAATCAGAAATGGCTTCCATTCAAAAGGTGTGCCTTGTGCTACAACTCTCAAATACACCTGTAGGCTTGAACACCCAAATACAAGAGAGTAATCTTCCCGAATGTTGTTTTTGGTTCACTGTAACAGTTTGGCAATCGAATTGTTGATTTCAGGTTGCCTATGGGACCTCCAATATACCCAAGGGTAAGTGGAAGTATTGTCCGTGTTCAGGTGTTTTCTAATGCAATATTACTCGAATGGGTACCAATAGGGATTACAAGGACTTCCAACAAGGCGAGACAAAATCTCAAGCCTCCTGAACTCTCATGTATCCCTGCATGTAGTGCATCCCAAGCTGCAGTTTTGTATGCTTAACGACAACTCCCTGTTGTTATTTATAGATGCCAAAGCACATCTCTAGTAAAAAAATGACTAAGGGTCTTGCCCAACAAAATGTCCATCATCATGATATTCATTGTAATTTGCATTCTTAACATGAAATGTTCAATACATGTTTGGAAGGGAAAAATTACAACAATGTGTCATCAATGTGTTACTCATCATCCTACACCAATATCCTAGGTAATACAAAGTAAATTGCACAATGTAAAGATTCACAAGGTAGCTATTACCCCCCCATACCTAGGGGTAACTAGAGGAGATCGTGTTGCACAGCCTGTAATGGAGACAATGATCCCGACCATGATGATGATCAACATGTCCACAGATAGCAGCCCCCTTGAGATTACCTCTTACAGCTACATATCGGCCAAGCTCATTAGATCCAGACAATTTAGTGTATGGGAGATGGTAAGTCAACGTCACCATGAGGTATGTTAGTCCTTCTTTCATGCAAAGTGTTGTGCTTAATTTATTGGGCATGTGCATGATGATCATTGGTTGAAGTTGGATAATGGATCATTGGCTCAAGAAGTTATGTGTGTTGCCTTGTTTCACCTTGGTGGTCAGCTTCTGTGCCCTAGTCCCATGTTGTCACTGCCAAGGGAAAAGGGGTACTACTGGGGGGCCCTCACAATGGTAACGTTTCATTCCCCACCATACTTAACACTTTCCATCATGGAGTCAGTCACAATGTACTAAACTTTGGTAATGGGTCATGGTTCATTCTCTAATGAGAAGAAGGTGTTGAAATCCCAGAGGTTGATGCAACTCCTATATATGTAAAAAATGATAATAATCGCCCCTTGTCCTCATGCATTGAATGCACATCTATAACAAGACTTTAGCCCAGTAAAAAAATGAAAGAATAAAGCTTGAAACCTATAAAAGGGACTTGCAAAATAATGAATGGGTATCAAAAGGCAATTAAGGGGTTCAGAATGCAAAAATTATCGAGGAAGGGGCACCTCAAGCAGCAAGCACTCCCTCTACAGAGGCACTCATAGAAATGGATTTAATGACACCATAAGCCATGAAGTAATCCCAACACGTGCCATTGTTTCCCTCGCGACCTATCCCTCTACCTGGGTCCTTTATTTCATTGTCTTAGTTGGCACACCTAATAAGGTTGGATGAAGTCCCTCCCATATTCAAACTTGCCAACTCACATAAAGTCATGAGTTGGTGTGATGCTTGAAGTGTATAATGAGGTGAATTATTCAGCTTAATTTGCATGGCTTATGGACTAATATCTCTTATGAACATTGATTTACCTGATCTTATATTCTGTTTTGATTTGGATGGCGCCAACAAGGTTCTTTGAGGGACGTCCCTGGATTTCACCCAAGGCATTGTGCCCTTGTTGATAGACTTTGGTACATTTGATGCAGAGAAATGAGTCAGCCAGTGACTTGACACCTCCCAACATGAGCTCTCACATCTTCAGGACCTTGGACAATGGAGCAATGGTGTTGATGAGGGGAGATCAAAATGGAACTCTATAGAAGTTATTGGGAAGCACAATCAGTAATGGGTGTAACAATTATGTTATTCATGAGGGTGAAGAAGACAAAACCCCTATGGTCTCTAGAGAAGAGACAATTTTGTGGCATCAAATACTGGGACATACAAGAGAGAAGGGCCTTCAAGCACTACACGATAAAGGTATGGTTGAAGGTATGTATGATTGCACAAAGTATTTTGATTTATGTGAACATTGCATGATAAACAAAATCGGGTAAGATTCTCATATAGTTCTACAAGAGCAAAGGGGATCTTAGAGTTAGTACACAATGATGTGATTGGACCTATGCTTGTTCCATCACTAGGTAAATTTGAGTACTATGTTTCGTTCATTGGTAATTTCTCAAGGAATACATGGATTTATTTCCTCTGAAATAAATCGGATGTCTTTGGTAAATTTCAAGAGTTGTGGAGAATCAGACAAAGAAGAAAATAAAGGTGTTGAGGATAGATAATGGTGGAGAGTTCTACAGGAATGAATTCAAGGAATTTTGTAAGAAGTGCAGTAGAGAAAGGAAGAAGACTACTCCATACACACCTCAACAGGACAAGGTTGTAGAAAGGATGAATAGGACTTTGATGAAAAAAGAAAGGAGCATTCTTAGGGGTGTCAAGTTAGGATGAGAATTATGGGCAAAGACAGTGGGTATTGCACGTTACCTGGTAAATAGATCACCCTCATCAACGTTGGTAAGAAACCCTCTCTTGAACATCTTAGAGTATTTGGTTGTGATGCTCATGTACATGTTCCAAAGGAAAATAAGATTAAGCTGGATAATAAAGATGAAAAGTGTATCTTTATTGGTTATAAAGATGGTGTAAAAGGTTATAAAATTTGGAACCCAGAAACTAAGAAGGTTGTATACAATCGAGATGTTGTCTTTAAAGAGGTTAAAGATGTTCCCAAACATGAATTCCCACCAAAATAAAAAGAACCAGAGACAATAGAATTTGTGTCAGAGGGTGAAGAATCTATCTCAGCAAAACAACATGAATAATAAGAAGAAGAACTTCATAATCCATTATTGAGGAGATCGGTTCAAGAAAGAAGGCAACTAGAAAGGTATTCTCCACCTAATTTTTGTTCTAATTTTGTTTTGTATATTACTGATGAAGATCCCAAAACTATTAGGGAGGCAGTGGATTCAGAGGATGGTAAAATATGGAAGAAGGCTATGGTTGAGGAAATGACAACCTTGGATAAAAATGAGGCTTGGAATCTAGTTGAGTTGTCAGTTGGAAGAAACCCTGTTGGTAGAAAATGGGTGTTTAAGAAGAAGTTGAATGAAAAAGGTAAAGTGGAGAAATATAAAGCTCGCCTCGTAGCAAAGGGATATTCCTAGGTCGAGGGACTGGATTTTGGTGAAAGTTTCTCCCATTGCATGGGGATATTGAAGAAGAAATGTACATGAAACAACTAGAAGGTTTTGCAGTGAAGGGTAAGAAAGAGCTAGTTTGCAAGCTAAAAAAGTCCTTGTATGGGTTAAAGAAATCTCCAAGGATGTGGTTTAAAAAGTTTGATACTTATGTTTTGGGACTTGGTTTCACAAGGAGCAAAGTTGATCACTCTGTGTATTTCAAATTAGTTGGAGATCATTTTATTTATGTGGTGTTGTATGTTGTGTTAGAGTTTAAGCTATTATTAGGTTTCTTTTCAATTCACTAGATAACCATAGCATAGATAGGATCACTGAGAAATACACAATCACAAGAGACACATCATTTATCCTGGGAAAACCTCATGGGGGAGAAAACCCAGCAAAAAATTCCTTAATATAGATAGCCAATACAATGCCAAGAGAATAAACCAAACAATACAGAAAGTCCTCTCCCAAGTATGCGCCTCTCTCTCTCTCCCTTCTTCTCCAACTGCAACTCCAAACTTGCGCTCTGATGAACAAGTGAGTGAGTGAACAAATGAGGCACTGGCCTCTCTTATTTATACAATCTGGCAAGAGCTGAACTGAGGTGTCTTTTCACTGGCAGGGCCGAATTCTCATTCTAGGTGGTTTTAACCACTGTAAATATATTATGGGGGTTGACTTCTCATTTAGCATATTACAATTAGGGTTTGACCAATCTGCAAAAGAGGATTTGGTCATTTATAATGCCCGACATGATCAATCCACAAAAGGGGATTGATCTAATGAATAATACATCAATAATAAATAGAATACTCTTTGCAGTTACAATATTTCAACACTCCCCCTTAACACGAAGGGTATTCTACAACAACATCAGTTGAGAGAGAGAGGGAAACATCGTCAACAACATCTTGGAACATTGACTGGCGTATCTATAAATCATCGATAGTTTTTCTCATCATCATCGTTCACATCATGAAGCTGGAGTGGCATCATCATCTTCTTTAGCATGAGGCTAAAGTAATATCATCATCTTCTTTAGCATGAGGCTAAAGTAACATCATCATCTTTAGTATTAAAGCTTAAATAACATCATCATCATTATCTTCAGCAAGAAGCTGAAGTGGCATCATGATTATCAACTTCAGCAAGAAGCTGAAGTGGCATCATAATCATCAACTTCATCAACAAGGATTAGTATAACACTAATACATCATCATCATCATCAACAACAACACAGCACAAACACTGGAGCATTATCAACATCAGCACTAGGCTAAGAGTCTTTAGCATGAGGTCGGCATCACAACACGAGGCTGGCACATCATCACAACACGAGGCTGGCACATCATCACATCACTAGGATGGCATGGCATCAGTACGAGGTTGGCATCATAACACTAGGCTGGCACATCAACACAGCACGAGGTTGGAATATCATTAGCATGAAGTTGGCATCACAACAATTAAGCTCACACATCATCACAACAATTAAGATGACACATCTACACATCACGAGGTTGGAATACCATCAGCACGAGGCTGGCATCACAACAATTAAGCTGGCACATCATCACAACAATTAAGCTAGAACATCATCACAAAAATTAAGATGGCACATCATCACATCAATTAAGCTGACACATCATCACAACAAATAAACTGGCACATCTACACAACACGAGGTTGGAATATCATCAACACGAGGCTGGCTACACAATATCATCAGCACGAAGCTGGCATCGCAACACTACTCCCCCTTTTGAGGGAGGTCCTTTCGGACTACACCAATATTTTCTCGAAAGTACTCAAACTTTACATGAGATAGATGCTTGGTCAACACATCAGCAACATGTTCATCCATGCTAACATACTGGAGCTTTATGGATCCTCTCTGCACCATATCACAAATAAAGTGATACCAAATCTCTATGTGCTTCGACTCATCATGGAACACATGGTTCTCCATCATCTTTATACAACTTGGTTATCACATAGAATCACGGTGGCTTCCATCTCCAGATCAAATAGATCAGTCAACAACATCTGAAGCCATATGGATTCACAACTGGTGGAACATGCAACAATGAATTCCACTTTTGTCGTGCCCAGAGCAATGTTGAATTTCTTTCTACTCTGCCATGAGATCATGGCTGACCTCAGACTGAAACAACATATTGAAGTGTTCTTTCTATCAGAAACATTTCCAGCTCAATCTGAATAGGTGTAACCATTCAGTCTAAAGTCATGATCTACAATATAGTAGAGAACAAAATCCAACGTACCGTTAAGGTATCTCATCATATGTTTTGCAACAACAATGTGAACATGTCTAGGTTCTCCCAGATACAGACTCAAGGAAAAACATATATCTAGCCTGGTATTCGTCAGACACATCACTGAACCGATAATTTGTCTGTACAGAATAGCATCAACCAATTTTGACGAAGTATCTACCAAGAGATCCAACTTCGTTTCCATGGGTGTGTACATGGATTTACATTTCAACATGTCAAACCTCTTCATTTTAACTGCATACTTCCCTTAGTTAAGGAAGATCTTCTCTGTGCTCTGCCAAACTTCAAGACCTATGAGACAATACATTTAGGTCTTCCATCAAGCTCTGTAGCAAGCTTCTTCTACAATCTGTGATGAGACTTTCTTCATCTGGTCAAGAATACATCATCTACATATAGTAGTAACATCAATGGCTCATCATTCATAACCTTGAGATAAAGGTTAGAATCAACTTTACTCTTGGTAAAGCCCAAGCTCATCAGGAAACTGTCAATTCTTCCATACCAAGCTCTAGGAGCTTGCTTCAACACGTACATAGCTTCCTTCAATCGACAAACATGAGTCTTTCTATCGTCAATATTCAAATCAAATTTTCTCATTACATTGTACCAATCCGGTACACTTGCTCAGCTGCAACTTAATCTGCACAATCATGTGCTAGCTCTATGTGCTCTCTACAAGGCACTATCTGTCTCATTGCCTGATAGTATGTTCTCTCCTCTTTCTACAACTGTTCCTTCTGGAACTGGGACTCTACAACTTCTCTGAAGCTGAGAATGGTTGCTCCATTCTCAGTGTGACTGTTGAAATCTGGGAGTAACTCCCCTACTCCATCATGGCAACAACTTCATTTGAAACTGAGAGTGGATCAATAACTGATATTGAAGATAGCTCTTCTTCTTTCATGGAGGTAACGCTATCTTTTATCATATTCATGTTTCCATGACCCAAATAATGTACTTCACCAACTTCCACTCAATTTTAATTATGGGGATTGCTCCCCCAACATATCATACTATATATGAATCATGGTTGTTCTAGTTGACTTCATAAGTACTAGAACTATTTCTTCAATAAGTGTCTCGGCATAGTCTTCTCCCTTTTGCTGGGAGAATCCTTTGGATACACATCAGGCTTTGTACATCTGCAACAAGTTTGATCTATATAGATCAATATTGGAAGTCAATACTGACTTCTCTTCTAGTCTCACGGAAGAATCCATATCCTAGTCTTTCTAACTGGCTTCCTTCTTTGTCACTGAAACAAGCGAATCTTCCAGGGGATTTCATATCTCCTAGGAGTCTCTGAAGTTTGATCTATAGATCAATATTGGAAGTCAATACTGACTTCTCTTCTAGTCACATGGAAGAATCCATATCCTAGTCTTTCTGACTGGCTTCCTTCGTTGTCACTGAAACAAGAGAATCTTTCAGGGGATTTCATATCTCCTAGGAGCCTCTAAAGTTACGAACTAGTCTTCTCATGACATCTGTCTTCCAGTCCTGGAAGTTGTCTCTTCATCTCATCCCTTTTGAGATCACGCTTACTCTTGATTTCTTCTGAGTCTTGAAGGACTTCATCATCTCTTACAGGGTATACTTGGTGTTGAATACCAAGTCTAAGTATGAAAGACTGAGTCAGGCTTTAAACGAGTTATGCTTCCCATCAAGGTGGCTTCATTAACCTTTGAATAATTCTGTTGTGAGATCTTGATCTAACGTTCGGTCATCTTTGGAGCCTTTTGCTCCTTACAATTAATATTCATATGAGATACTATGAATCTCAAGAGATAGTTTCTTCTTCATCTTCTTTGGTACATGAGTGTATATGGTCATTTACATAGTCTGCTTCATGTCTCATATAATATGATGCCTTCAACAACCTTCACTCTAGCTTCCTCAGGGTTATCACCTATGACCTGAAACAAGGTCAACAAAACAACAAGCAAGAATAATACCCTTTTGATAATAGTAAATAAAACAATAGCACGAATAATCATCATAGTAGCTCCTTTAGAGCTATCACTTTTGGTCTGTCTGAAGAAAAGATCAAAAGTAAGAAATACAATACGAAATGAGGTCAACACTCTTATAGTGTTGTGATCAAACATTTCTCCATGGCAACCTGGAACTAACACAAGAGGTTTCTCCTAGAGGAGATATTAGTTGTATCAGGAAAATGATTACATTAAGAATTTATCTCAATATGCTCACATGCTACCAAGTATAATACTTTTCAAGGACTGCTATCAACTATAGTGTTTACTTGTAAAGGGGTAGTCATCAACTTGTCATGTGCAACTTTGAATCTTATCAACTTAATTAATCAAACCTGGAACATGGAGCCTTGTCCTCAAGAATGAGTGTGTTTCTTTTCTTCCAAGTCTCCTTCACTCAAGATGACAAGTGCTTTCTTCAACATGCCTTCTGTACTAAGACAATATGCTATCTTTACAGAAGGTTGGGTTAGAGGGTAAAATCTATGATCTCAACTTTAATCCATCTAATACCTTGAATTTAATTTTGACCAAAGGTTAGTATGATGGTCATAGATTCAACATGCAACCTAGATCAAAATGATTTCATAACAAATAGATGCATATCAGAGTAATCAAACCTGGGTTGCATTATTCCTCTGAATATGTTGGATCTTGAGATCTTTTTGGATCTATGGAAAGAGATCCCTTCTCCTACAAATACCCTTTAAAGATTAACCATTTAAACATGAGTGAGTACATACCTCTGATGGCATTTGTAGGTAGTGGCACCATCTGGTAGCAGTGGTAATGATCATCAACTCTTAAAAACCTCAAGGGTGACTGCAACTAGTACTACGACTGATACTTCAATTAATACTGCAACTGCAATTGATTCTGAGACAGCAACTGCAACTGCAACTTAGGGTTTTATGAGGAAACCCTAATTTTTCAAACTTCAAATTTTGAAATTCTGATTCAAGGGATAGATGCGTTGAGCTGAGGCGAGTAAGCTAGTGCAGTCAGATTTTTGAAAATCCAAATTTCACCCCTTCAAACTTGATCAACGGATTTCTGGATCGGTGCTTCTGGTTTTCTAGTACTTCTGGTTTTCTGGTACTTTTGGTACTCTGGTACTTTGTGAAAACTAGGGTTTCACTTTTCGGGAGATCTACCCACTGAAAAGGTGCGTTGAAGGTGTTAAAGAGTTCCTTGGGTTAGGGCACACTTTTCTAGATGACTTTGAGGCTGAAAACCTTCTTCAATAAAAAAACTAATTTTCATGTACGACAACAGTGACATTTTTCTTCTTCTTGTGAAAGATGATCTCTTCAGCTTAGCTCTGATACTATGTTAGATTTTAAGCTATTATTAGGTTTCTTTTTAATTCACTAGATAACCATAGCATAGATAGGATCACTGAGAAATACACAATCACAAGAGACACATCATTTATCCTGGGAAACCCTCATGGGGGAGAAAACCCAGCAAAAACTTCCTTAATATAGATAGCCAATACAATGCTAAGAGAATAAACCAAACAATACAGAAATCCCTCTCCCAAGTATGCACCTCTCTCTCTCTTCCTTTTCCAACTGCAGCTCCAAAGTTGCGCTCTGATGAATAAGTGAGTGAGTGAACAAATGAGGCATTGGCCTCTCTTATTTATACAATCTGGCAGGAGCTGAACTGAGGAGTCTTTTCACTGGTAGGGCTGACTTCTCATTCTAGGTGGTTATAACCACTTTAATATATTATGGGGGCGGACTTCTCATTTAGCATATTACAATTAGGGTTTGACCAATCCGCAAAAGGGGATTTGGTCATTTACAACGCTCGACACGATAAATCCACAAAAGGGGATTGATATAATGAATAATACACCAATAATAAATAGAATACTCTTTGCAGTTACAATATTTCAGCATGTTGATGATATGTTGCTAATTGGAAAGAACTAGGAAATCATCGACGTAAAAACCCAGTTGTCTTCTACATTTGATGTGATAGATCTTGGTGCTCCAAATTTTAATTTGGGCATGGAAATTAAAAGAGATCAAGCAAACATGAAACTCTGGTTGAATCAAAGGAAATATGTTGAGACAATATTGCAAAGGTTTAACATGCATATATGTAAACTGATGAAGGTGCCTATTCTTGTAGGTGTAACTTTATCTGTAGATTAGTGTCCCAAGACATAGGAAGAGGACATGTCTCATGTTCCCTATGCTAGTACTATTGGCATTTGATGTGTGTAATGGTCTGTGTTAGACCAACTTTCTCATGCGGTGGGAGTTTTGAGCGGGTATATGTCAAAACTAGGGAAGGAGCATTGAACAGTTGTAAAGAGGGTTTTCAGGTATTTGCGTGGCACTACAAATTATGGAATTTTCTATCAAGGAAGAGTTAGAGCAGACAGAGTGTTGTACATACATGGCTTTGTTAATGCAGTCTGGGTTAGAGATATGTTGTCGTCCTTATACACACTTGCTAACATGGACTAAGTCCAATCCACTTAGTGTGTCCTTGGAGGCACAATGCCTAAGTTCAAGCCCACTGTCACCTCGACTTGAATTTCTTCCGTCTAAGCTTACTTCTAGGGAAGCCAAAGGGGGGTGGACCCTAGTTACTATGTGAATTATTAAATAAATTCTAGGAGTTAAATTGAGTTTGTTAAAGGTAGGGGGAAGCTAGCCTATATGGCAAGCAACAATGTAAATGAAAATCTTTTAATGAAAATCAAACCTTTCCCTAAGTCAACTATGACTAGTGCCTAAGGTTGGGCAATGGGGTCAATTAGATTATACAACAAAAGAATTAAGTACAATTATACAAGAAATAAAAAATGCTATAGGATACAACAAGAAATTACTTTACAATTGAGATAATTACAAAGTGAAATATACAAATTGAATATGACAAGATATGTTACAATGAAAATGATAAATCAGATAATTGCACAAAATATTAAAGAATAGTTAGATAAATGAAACACTCAACTTACATCAATTTACAAGTGAATAATCGAAACATATTATGAATAAAACTTATGAAATACAATAGCCACCTAAATGATATTACAACTATACAAAAAAGAAGTTAGATCATGAACCAATAATCATGAGATATCCACAATGAAAGACGTTGCTTGAAAAGTGAGTTGCTTGAGAGTAACTTGCCTTAAAATATGATTGCAAAAAACTTGAAAGTTGAACTTGCTTGAAAGTGACTTCCTTGAAATATGAATTTCACAACTTGAGATTGCTTGAAAAGTAAACTTGAGATGCTATGATGTGAAATGAATTGCTTTGAGAATGAGATTGCAAATGTTGTGAATGTAGTGTGTAGGTTAATTTTAGTAAATTTTAAGTCTCTCTTTGATTAGGGGGATTAGATGTGATAGATTGAGTCCTAGACTCTATGACTACCCCAAACCGTTATCCTCTCAACCAAAAGGAAGTGTTGGGTGCTCAATAAGCAAGAAAAACAAGGCATTACCCTAGCTCCATAGGTTAAATCCAAAGAGCAAGTGTACTCAACCTGGGGGACATCTAGTGCTGTGAGATTATCCCTGACCTAGCACCCCAAGTATCTTCCTCAAACCTTCTTTTTGATGGTAGAAACAATAAGTGGTTGGATGTTGTAATGATCCCAAGCCATTATGCAAGGATCATCACAGTTTTGGTGTCTTTTAAATCTTTTTCTGGTTGTGGTATTTCGTCAAACACTTGGATGATCTACTTGTTTACATGTGTTACTTGCAGAATGGCCTCTTGATTTCGGCCTTAGAGTTTACTGATGTGTTTATATGTATGTTGCAGCAAATAAAAAGAAGATACAATCATGGAACATACCTCAACCATATGAAATATGATAGACAAGCCAAAACATCTCAAATTTGCTTTTATTCATGAAATAGAGAAACCTGCTACAATGAAGATGTCGATCTAGAATGCTCAACAAATGGCTAAGAAGATAGACAATAGAAGCTGCTACAAAATGCTCCAAAGAAGACTACAATAAGCCTCCAAAGGCTGAATATACCATGAATACCAATACGAGAAGATCTGGTCCGTATGAAGTGTCAACCCCCAAGCTGGAAGATATTATGCAAGGATCATCATGGTTTTGGTGTCTTTTAAATCTTTTTCTGGTTGTGGTATTTCGTCAAACACTTGGATGATCTACTTGTTTACATGTGTTACATGCAGAATGGCCTCTTCATTTCGGCCTTAGGGTTTACTAATGTGTTTATATGTGTGTTGCAGCAAATAACAAGAACATACAATCACAGAACATACCTCAACCATATGCACAATGATAGACAAGCCAAAACATCTCAAATATGCTTTTATTCATGAAATAGACAAACCTGCTACAATGAAGATGTTGATCTGGAATGCTCAACAAATGGCTAAGAAGATAGACAATAGAAGTTGCTACAAAATGCTCCAAAGAAGACTACAATAAGCCTCCAAAGGCTGAATAGATCTGAATCTCCAAAATGTCCTCCTTCTCTCCAATTCGTCCCAATGCTCTAGGAAATAATATGTACCATATAAATCTTTCCAGAGTCACTAGAAATAATGGCTAGGGCCCTGCAAGTAAAACCCAAGTGCTCAAATCTCTAAGGGATCCCTCAGACTCCTGCAACGAACCTTCCTTCAATAAATGGTGCACCCCCCTTGCTGGAAACCCCCAATGGTGTGCCCTTCTTCTCTTCCTGTGCCTGTGGCTGGTGTAGAACCCTCCTGCACTGAGTAGATCTAGAACTAGAATTGTGTGGGAGAGTATTGCATCTCCGAGACCAAGCTTGGGACAATCTAGGTGGAATCTTTCACCACCGAATTGTCCTCTAGGGTTTGTTAAGTCAAAACCCTCGAAACCCCCAAGAGATGGGCTCACTAGCTAAAAGCCAGATATCAAAAGATAATCATACATGAATGAATGAGTAGAGGCCCTTGCCTTTCCTTTATACTTTTTGGCTCACCTTGTCCCTCGAAAGTGACTTTCATTTTATTAATATTTAATTAATTAATTAAATCACTTTAATTAATTAATTAACCTTTTTACCTCTGAAAAGCTCCTTATCTCTCCATGTGGCTTCCCTGGCCACTAAAAGCCACTTCTCACCATCCCATCTGTAGTGTTGCTTCTCTCGATTCCAATGAGTTATTACACTGAGAGGTTCCTCCAAGTAATGTGCCCAAAATGACCTCTTCAGTGAATTTAATTGACTTATAGCCCAAAATAGTCAAAATCATGGAAAACGTCGAAATGCAACGAAACCAAAGCCAACCTGTGCGGAATGTCTCATAATGATGAAATATGATGAGCAATGCAAGCTGGACCCCACAAAGCCTCTCAATAACCCCTGTACTCACTATAACATCCCTCTGGCTACTTTGGTCATCATAAACCTCTACACTGTGATGATGTCCCAAAGTGGGGACATTACAGTCCTCCCTGCTAGAAAATTGCTTGTCCTCAAGAAATAACCAAATCCACTCAAATAAAATATCAGGATCCCATGTCCACCTGTGGGATACACAGTAGAACCCATCCAAGGATGAACACTCATACACTCTGCCCCCTGGGTCCCATGTCAAGTCATGAATTGCTAGCCCCTGGGAAGTATAACCCTGAAATATACCAACTCCAGGAGTCTCTTGCATATGACACATGGCCTCATATCGGAATGAATCCATCCTCCAAGTCTCTATCGAGATCCATATGGCCTCCAACAACTGCTCATGTTAATGCCCGAATGAGGTGCTGCAAGACCTCTGTGAGACACTCGCAAGCGATGCGGTCCTCTCAACATTGAAGCTTAATGGAAAGTTATAATAACTTTCCCCTGCAATGGTCCACTCTCCCCTGTCAGTCAGTGAAATGCTCAATCCTGCAATCCCTGGGTCCCATGCTAACCTGTGTCAAAGATCACCCTGTTTAGGTTGCACTACTCTAACCATGACTGCCTGCCCCCTGCATACATCCTGAATCCTCCTCTCCTGGGTCCTCCAGCTGAAATAGTTGTGACCATTGGACCTGCTGTCCAGAAACTGTATTAGTAAAGACACCTCTGTAGAAGAAGTACCTGTACAAACATCTCCATGCCCTATCATGATGATTAAGAGGGAGAAAAGGTCTCGCCCCATAGGAAAAGTACCTGCAGGCCTACTCCAAACCAACCCAAGGTGGAGTGTGTGGCTCTTTGGCGCAACCTGGGTCGTCATGTAGTGAAACATCCTGCTAACCAAGTGAACTCCCAGTTCCCATGGAAAACTTGGAAGTTTATCACTTCCAGTCTTCGCTAGCTGCTCCTATGTCAGACTGATCACTGTCGAAAGCCCTCTGTGCTCATCTGTCGTCACCTGGTCTATGATGTTCACCATCACACACCAAGTCTCAACTGTCTGTCCAACACGGTCCACCTCTAACCTATTGTATGCCGTAAAAGTACTCTTGTCATGTAGTCTTGGCCTACTCGCTCTCCATGCCCTCAGCCACGACCTATCCCCTCCTCATGCTGATGTCTATGATAAAAGTATCAAGATAGGCTAATAGAAACATCTGCAGCTGAATGTAGGACTGGGAGGTGTCACATGCTTTGGTCAATCCCAAGCATTCGACCAGAATCTTGTCCATCGGTATCCATGATAGATGCTCTCCTGTGGTCATCACCGAATCCCAACCATCCAGTACAACCAGAAGTAAACCCTCTGACTGTTGGTCAACCAACCTCTATCTCTCCTCTCCTATGCAATTGTTGAAATGGTGAAGGTGATCTCCCACAACTATGTGCTGTTGCAGAGGAGTGACATCTACATACTCCCCTAAGTGTGTCTCCTCCCTACAAGGCACTGTACCCCTCTGAATGCCATCATACATCTCGGCATGACTCTGTGAACTATCCCTCATCACCGTATGCTCTGGCGTACTCATGTCGTCTCCTGCAAACTCATGTTGCATCATAGATCCAGGTTGTACTGCTAGATCAACCTCTACATGGAGGTCAACTGCTCTCGGAATACAAATGGAAGTGTCCTCCCTCAACTGGTGCTCCTCTTCTAGAACACCAACATCCTCTAGCCGTGTGACCGAAGGATATATCAGAGTGTCCACCAGGATAGATGAAGTGGATCTCTGACGGATCTCCTCAAGAAGCTCCTCTGATCTAGACTCTGATTCTTGAAGGGCTGTATGTGTGCCTCTCAAGAATCCTCGAGTGCTCTCCAACTCCTGAGTGAGTCGGTCCATCTCTAACTCCTGCTCCCTTAGAGCCTCATGATATGTCTCACCAATCCTCAATAGGTAGCCTCTGTCAATCATCAATTGTTGGTAATCAATCCTCATCATAGATACTCTCTCCCTGAGAGTATGAAAGTCCTCCATGGAAAATCCCTCATCTGCACTATCATGTGCCACTGATGCCTCCCAACAGTAATCGGCCACTAATGCATGTGTGTCCATCAAAACGTCTAGTGGTTGTCATGATCATAGCTTCACTAACTCTCAACTGTCCTGCTAAGTGGTGTGACTCATGATCATACTCATGATGAGGTACCACCTCATGCCTCTCACTGCTAGTGCCATCACTAAAATCCTCAACAACACTCTCTGCAGAAGATGAAGTGTTGAACTCCCTGTTGTCTATTGTGCCACTGGGTCTGCCCATATGTAACTGCACTTCATCCTCAACTGCTAGCTCCCTCTGAATCATACTGTATCCGGTGTGAGCAGTTGTATCCTCTTGTGCACTCAACCTGCTACTATCATCTGCGCCTGGATCCCATATAGATGTGTCCAGACACATGCTATGGTCATCCTGAATACTAAAGAGTGCATCCTCATCAATGCAGGCTGATCCTGGAAGTAAGTGATCCATCCACCTGTCAGTCTCCACCATCTGCTCAACTAATGGAGTCTCCAAAATCTGTGACTCAATCTCCTCATGCTGAACTGTATGTGTAGGGTCAACTGTCTGTACGTTTTGTACCTCCTCATGGGTCTGTGGGTCTACATGTCCATGGTGTGAAACCCTCACACTAGTCTCATCCATCACATCTGACGTGCCACTGATCTCCTCATGTGATGTGTCTATCATGGGTGTCTGAGGGGATGACCAAGGTGTCACGACCCTCATAGGGAGCTCATCCGATCCAGGTGCTAACACGTGTGAATCCTCAATAGTGTCACCACTTTGCTGAGGTGTAAGGTCATCAATAATATGTGATATGTCTGCTGAAGTACTAGTGATATCATCCTATCCACCCGACTGTCTATCCACTACACAAGGGTCACTATCTTGCTCAAGCATGCTAGAATCATCAACCTCTGTGCAAGAGTCATTATCATCATCAGACTGCTCCAAATCCTCATCATCACTGTCATAGTGCACCTCAATGATATGCTTCTTACCCTTACCCCTACACCTATGATTTGGTTCCCAAGACACCTTGCAACTGTAGCAAAGTTGCGTGCTCCTAATGGGTGTGGGGTTTCTCTGTGCTTCCCTCCATCTAGCTTCTTTGGCTTTGTTTCCCTCTACCATGTTGGTCCAATATGTCACCTCATCTTCGCTCCAACTGGGTTTTTTCATGGATATAAACTTTTGGAGCGTTATTAGAGGCCCAAGTCTCTCACAAAGTGCATGATATTCTCTTTCACAACTCATCGCTTCTCTAACAAAATCTATAGACCCCATCTTTCCTTATGGAAGATCTCTCAGGTTGGCAAGAGTCTAAACTCCGATACCACTGTAATGATCCCAAGCCATTATGCAAGGATTGTTATCGCACGGTTTGTAGGAAAGGTTTGAAAGCTTGAGTTAGGGCTTGAAACCGGCGTAACAGGAGCTTCCCCACCCACTGTCACCTCGATGGGGGGCTCTTTCTATTTAGG
>ML780403.1:0-23386 GCA_009831015.1 Picea engelmannii
AGGAGGTTTTGATCTTGGAATCTATATAAGAGAAGGTCATACTATTGTATTGATTGGTGAAAGTTTGTGGAAACACTAGAGACTATTGCTTGGAGTTTATTCAAGGTTGTTTGGATCTTGTGGAATATGTGTTTGGACTTAATTTACTGAAGACTAATTCTGGAAAATGCTTGCATCAAATGTCTTATGAAGGGATGAATTCCGCGTGACATTGTCCATTTATTTAAAAGAGTTTAATTATGATTTATTCCCCTTTGATTCCTTTGTGTTTGTTGTTGGAAATATTTTTGTTGTAACTTCCTTATTAATTCAAGATAGTTGTAAATTTGCATATTTATCAACAAGCACACCCTCATGCATGTTTGAAGTTCTCCTTAATTAGTTTTTTCACAAATATTTTATATATTAGTGGACAACAAGATAGGGTTGTTATAGGTTGTTCATTCTAGTGGCATCCTTTCCTAATCACATGAGAAAACAACTCACATTTGCGACCTTATAGACTCCATATGAATTATTTGATGACTTGGAGAGGGTTGATTGTGTAGAAGATCCCATTGAAGATAACAAAGGTTCACATGTGTGTATTCCCCTGACCTGATAGTCTCGTAACAAAAACCTTTTCGCTGAAGTTTCAAAAGTATGGTTGATAAAGGCTTGGTTTGGGAAGAATATTTCACTGATTAAAAGTTATGGAGATAAGAAGTTGAACTCACATATTTTCATGTTGGACTCTTCCATGATTTTATGCTTGCCTTTAGTCTCGTCAATTCTGAATGCAACGTGGCATATGTTCATATTGGGTCTTCCTTTTTTCCAAGTATGATGTTGGAGTTTGAAACCCCGACTCAATAGCATTATTATGAATGTGCTCTCACCCAAGTTTTGAATCCACAATGATAGAATACATTCCTTCATTTGTCTCAAAGGCATGCAATGTTGATGATAGAATTGACTTTTGTTTGTTGGGTTGGAAAGTTGTGTTTGTATAAATATATTTCATAAGAGTTATTGGATTAATGGTTTGATTATAATGTTGGGTTTGAATTCTTTGATACCCTCATGCATGTTTTCGAATTCTAGCTTTAAGAGGCTTTGTCTACTTGATAAGTTGATTCGATGCCTTGACTTTCTAAAAGAGATTAATGTTGGTGTAAAACTATATATGGTTTCAAATGCATGTTTTATTATGAGTTTTAGTATCAACTCTATTTTGGAAAATATTACATATTTATCCATCAAAATTCCACTATATACTCAACATTCCTTTAAGTGATAAAGATCCAAAAATGGTTTGATATCCTGGTTATTTATAAAGGCATGAACCTTTTATGTTACAACTGTTTGAAAATATGTGAAGTGATGTATTTTGGAGAAGGCCTTTTGTTTGTTTTATTTTATATATATAGGACCAAACCCCCTCATTATATCACTTTCTAGGCATTATTCCATGAAATCGCAAACCATATATCATTTAATGTCATATCTCTTCCCCTTGTAATATAAATAGAAAATGTTTTTTAAAAGAAGTTTGTTGGCAATTTGGTTGATAGTTTGATTGATGGTTATTTGGAAACACTTTGAAAATATAGTGAACAAAAATTTGTAAGTTAAAAACATATTGAAAGTGAATGAGTTTCAAGAAGAATTAAAGAATTTAGAAAATTATCACCATTCCTATCATTCCTTTCACTTTTCATAAATTACAAATCCTTTCATCTATACTTAATCATGTTTAGAAGTAAAAGATGGAATTCATGAATAGTTTAAAAGATGTATTAATAATATGTGTTGGCAGTGTGCAGATATGGTTTGAAGCTTGGTTGGTATAAGGCATAAAGACTGTGGAAATATTATGGTCAAACTACTTATATCTTGACTATGAACATGTATCATACACTTCTATCATTTGATTTCATTTTACGTACGTTTCAAACCCATTCATATCTCCCAAATTCATTATTTATCCCATGTTCAAAGTAATTATTTGTTTATGGATATATTAGTGATACTTAGTAAATATGTATATATTCATAGGAAATTGCATAATTCTACTTTGATTGTTCCCCTTTTCTACCCCTCTACCAACCAACATTTTGTTAGGTTCTTTACATGAGCCTTGAACTCCTGCAATCTGTTGAAGACTTCATCCTTGGTATTCATTAAGAAGATCCATTTCTGTTGGGAGAAATCATCAATGGATATCACATAGTACATGAATCCACCAAAATATGCAACTGTCATAGGTCCACATACATTTGAATGTACTAGATCCATGATCCCCTTGGACTTTTTGTCACTGCTCGAAAAATATCCCTTAGCATTCTTTCCAAGTGCACATCCTTTGAAAATTCCATCATGCTCTACCTGAAGCTCTGGAAGTCCTGTGACCATCCTCTTCAATGCTGGTAAAGCCCTGTAATTTAAATGTGCAAATCTCTGATGCCATAGCTCACAAAAATTGATGTTGTCATGTACCAATGTCGGGGTTGGTCATCCCAAAAATATGTATAGACCTCCATCTCAAACACCAATCATTGTTGCAAAGTCTATAGAAACTATGTTAGTTATCATAGTGCGACCGATCGCAGTTTGTAGAGAAGCAGAGAGTGACCAAAAGAGTTGGTTGCACTATGTAGTGCAATCCTTAAGGTAGTTGCTCCATGTAATTAAGAAAATCATGACGGAGGGGAATGTGGTTTCTCTGTGTGCACATGTCGCTTACGACCACGACCGTACAATTGCAAAAAATAAAAGATATGAAGCAGATCTATCAGATCTGACACTGAAAGATTTTCACTAGGTTTGATACCATGTTGAATTTTCTGATTTTCAGATATGATAATTATTGCCTTATGATTTAAATGTTGTTGTTATCATAGAATAATTACCCACTGAAAACCTCAACAAGACTTAGCGAACTTGATGAGTGGTTATTGTAAGTAAATATTATATGAGATGATCTATTACAATTGAGGGCCCCGATATTATACTTGGGTGGAGTGCCCTTTCATTAATGCACATGTATTTTCCATTATTTTTTTTCATTAATTAATTAATTATTGATTATTTACATATTTATACATTATATTATAAATATGTTATATTTATGTTGATTATTATTTCCTCATATGCACGTCTAATTAATATAGATCACTCCATCCTTGAGCAGGCAATGTGAGAGCACCTTGAGTCTATCCACACCTCGTCGGGAGAAAGACTATGCTTGGGCCATTCACCACTAGCAAATCTTTGTGAGTGGATGAGTCATTTCCCTTGGTCAAATTGGCATGACCAATATGGGAGAATGTCTACCCGATGTTGCTAACTAGAGAAACATCAACAAAAATACCATGGACAATATTTACCCTAAGTCCAAGAAAATTTTCAAATATGTTATCATACATTAAACTTAGTTGTCTTTAGGGATACCCCATTATGCCAGTGGAGAACTAGACAAAAGTGTGTGAATGAGCTATTATCATGACATTGGGTAGCCCTTCTTTAGTACCCCTCGGATATTACTCGTGCTTTAAGAATTTTATCACTAAAAGTAAGGGTTTGGTTTGTAACACTATGCTTAATTAATTAGAAGGATTTTAGAATTGATGTCATTAACTCAAGGGTTAACTTACATATTTTCTTTGAAATTCCTAATCTCTTTGACCTCCCTTTTGTAGGTGTTAAATTGTTTTGGATAGGTTGTAATACTTAAGATGATCCAAGTGGACATTGGTGGCCACCCACCTATTCAACTAACTCAAAATGGTTCCACATTTGGTAGTTCTAATACATGTTTTTAGGCCCCAAAATATTGGTGCATTTTTCAAGCATTTCCTTTGTGTTTTTGGTAGTTGACATAGATGGTTGTGTAGCTACCAAACACGTAGATCATGGATCAATATTTTTAGTAGTCCAAGAAATTCCCTAAAAAAAATTGTATGTAAACGTTGTATCCCCAATAAGTTGACATATCAATTATCCTCCTCGTGGTCGACATTACTTTTCCCACATCATTTCCTAGGGTTAGGGTTTTGGACCTTTAGGGTTTCTCATCTTAGAGAATCATAATTTATGTTAAAAGGTGGTAATTTTGGCCTCTTGTAAGGTCATCTTGAAAATGAGCATAACGGACACATCTCTCTTCATAGATAAGATACCAACATTATATCTAATTTGCATTGCTTTTCATTTTACAATCAACCCATCTCAACAACTATATAATTTCTTCTCTCCGCAACTCTATTCCACTTGGGAGTATGGAACAAAAAAATGTGCCTTTTTGCTTACAGAAATCAGCAAACTTGTTAGAGATTAATTCATCTCCATTATCTACAAGGAAGACCACCATACTTCTACTAGATTATTTCTCTACAGTTTCCTTAAAGACTTTGAACTCGACAAAAGCATCAAATTCCTTTTTAAGAAAACAAACCCATGTATTCTTGGAAAAATCACCAACAAGCAATAGAATCTACCTTGCACAAGCCACAAAAGGTGTCCTCTTACCACCACGAACATCAATGTGGACTACATCCAAAACACCTTTGGCTCTCCAAGCCTTCCCTTCATCAAAGGGAAATCTATGATGTTTATTTGCTAGCCATGTTTCACACACTAATTCCTTCTTCTTATAGAGATGTGGCATAATTCAATCAACCATTAGACCCTTTGTAAAGAAAGGTACTAAAACTTCAAATTCCCATAGCTTTTATGCCATAAATTGTTGTTGTTGTCATTGATGCTAAATTATATTTTCAATCATCAAGGCATGTGACTCTACCACTTCATTATCCATAATATGCAAACCCCTTGCTCTTTATATCTAACGGAACATTTTTTTATTATTTTATAAATTTGAAAACATTTTTCTCTAAAACATCACATCTAAAATTGGATTACGCTTTGTAGTTTCAACAAGTAAAAGAACACTTTTACTTATCTTGCTCTAAAAATTAACACACCCTTCTACAAATTTCTCCCTCCTGACACCCAAACTATTATTTTTAAATTGGTTTGTCTTCCACAAATTCAACAAGATAGACACTCATGTTAGTCATATACTTTGAAGCTTTGAAATCAAAGAATAAATCTATTGACACAACTTTACCTTAGATGCAACAAAATCTTTGATCTCTTCTTCTACATGTGCAACATCGGTTCGCTTCTTTCCCAACTACCCACAATTTTGTTGCTTCTCCCACAACCTTTTTCCTTTGCGTTTTAAATATGAACCAATTTAGCACAATAATAACACTTTGCACTATTTGTTGATTTATCTAACCCAAAGAACTTGTAGCCATTGCTATTATTTCGCTCTTACTTATGTTTCCCTTATCCCTTAATCTCTGTTGCAAAGGCACTCTCAAATACTCCTTTGTTGCTTTCAAATTGTCCCCCTTACTTTTGTTCCCATTTTCCTTTAATCTTTGTTGCAGAGGCACTCTCAAATCCTCCATTGTTGCTTACAATTTATTTTCTCATCTATCCATTTGAAATCATTGAAAGTTTTAAAAAAATCATTGTTAAAAATTCTAAAAGATCACTGTTAAAATTCACCACTAAAAATTAAATTCAAAACCAAACCATCCTTAGGATTCATGCTTGTAGTAGAAATTCCATTCACATTGACTATTTCTAAACATGTTAGCTTTGGGATTCATGCCATATTCCAGTACCTTGGAATCTGAGTGTCTACCAACACATTTGTCTAATATTTGCCTCAAAAATCATGCAACAATTTTGTTTTATGGAATCCACTACCTTGGGAATTGTGCCTAAATTTTGTTGTGTGTTTTTTTGCATAAGAAACATGCCCACAATTTGTTGCGGAATCTCTTCCTTGGGAAGTATTAACACATGGAAAATTAGGGATGTTTCTACATTAAATGATACCAAATCCTAAGGGGGGTGTCATAGATCAGAGGGTTGCTAATGGAGAGACCCCTGGCTAGAATTGTCTTATTCAATCAAATCAAGCGCATACACGAAATATTTTATACAATCAAGGAGGGTGATGATCTTGCAGTCAAGATTATAAAAATTGTTGTGGGAATTTGGTGATTTGATCTATTTTTTATTGTATTATGTTGATTTATGACACTTACAATTTGTACCTTGCATGAACCACATGAGAAGGTCATAAAGATTGATCTTGTTTAAATATTTTCTTAACTCATGCTTAGAGATTGAAATCCCTAGTCCCTTGCTAGTATGTATATAGGCTCTTTCCTTTGCTTGCAAAGTCTTGTCGTGAACAAAATCTCAAATTTATTTATAGTAACCATGAAAGATGGACGAGATGAAGTGGGCCACTATAAAGGAGATTTATGATATGATGGATGAAAGAATCCACCATGGCTATCACATCCATAAATATACAAAACAAGAGTTGTCATTAATGTTCAAGTTGAGGGGTTGTCCAACCAAGCTTTCCACAGTGGAATAACTATTTGGAATTTTTTAATTTGTAACCACAACATTGAGGCCTTCGCATAGCCTTTCATTCATGCACAAGGATCTCAAACAATGTTATTAGGACCAGACCGGTTCCAACAAAACTGGTCAGTCAGATTGATTCTAGGGTTGTACCAGTATGGTTGAAGGCTTTGAACTAATAATGGATGGTTTCATACTAAAACCAACCATAAATTCCAAAATCGGTTGGTTCCATACCAAAAGAAACAATAAATGCCAAAACTTGTCAATTCCATACAAAACCACACAATCAATGATGGGGACAACTTAAACTCATTTTTTTTTAAATCGATAAAGTAAGAAAAGGTGAAACACTAAACCTAACTCTAGGCCCCCCCAATGCTATTTAAAGAGGTCCCCATCCTCCATTTAACTCACATGATTCATTTATCAATTTGGAATTTTTGAGTTGATATTCTAGGGCTAATATGGTTTATGTTTAGTACAACCTTAGATTGAGGTGCAACCAATTGTTGAACAAGACCCTTGAATCAAGCAACATAGTCTTGGATGATATTGATCCCTCATCAAAGTGAGCTGTGGAGACTCAAAGAGAAGCATTTGACAATGAAGACATATCTTGGATGGACTTGGACACAGTTCCACAACCAAAGGATCTAAACATTATTAACGGGTACCTTCAAGGCTTAGGGAATCTATCTAAAATCCATTTTTTAGTCTAGTCATGTTGAGGATGTAGATGATGACAATTCAGATGATTTTTTCATATGGAGTATAGAGTCTAGAGTCTAGATTATAGTTATTAATTAGTGTTATGCTTATTTTTGGACTCTAGAGACCATTTAGAGCCTCTTTGTTGATGTATTTTACTTCAGATATGGATTGCAATCGGTGTTATTTTGGTTATGTGCATGCTTCCTTGCTATATACATGAGAAACTTTGCATATTTTCATATAATAGTTTGGATTCACATGGATGCACTTGAATTTTTCTTTTTCAAAAATTGAATATTTTATGTATTTCTTGTTTGATTGGTTTTGTGGTCCGATTTTGTTTCTAGTTTTTGTCCATTTTCACTCTAGTTCTAGTTTCTGGGATTGACTGGTCCTGTTATGATAACATTTATCTTAGGTAGGATTACATGATAAGGAAAATTGAATCAGATAAACGGTTTATCTAGACTTTGGGGATGTCGGTGTACGTCATATTCCCCCCCATAACCTTAGTGGCTTAAACCATGATCTTGGGGCATTATTGGGGATAAAATTGATGTGTGGGGCATCCAACCATATCTCAAGGAGCATTGAATTTTATTATTAACCACTAGAGCCTATGAATGGGGTTTTAAATAATACAAATTCAAGCAGTCCTCATTGTAAATGATCACCAATTAAAAATATTTTAGTGGAGAAAACCCAAGTTTCAGGGGTGGATCCATGAAATGATCCTGAATAATGATGACATGGGTGGGTAATCTTGGTTTCAAGGATAGAGTTTAAGAAGCCACACTAATAAGGTATTGAAGACTTAAATATAACTTCTTTAAGGCTTGATGGCTCAAATTACAAACAACATTGTGATTCTCAATGTGAACATAAGAGCACATCTCAAGGAAACTAATTTGATTAAGGTTTAATGACTATCTATAACTTTGTCATAGATGATCAATATTGAAGCTTGATGTAAAATATATAAATAAAGGAGAAGAAACTCTTCCAAAAGGTTGGATCCATTTGAGTTTTCCCCCATGTACTACAACGTTGTTTTCCCTTTGAGACAATAATGAAATGAACCATGGAGTTTTCACCATTTTCTTATTTTTTTGCATATTGGTATTGTTTTGTCAATGTTGTAATATCTCTACTTAATTTATTGATTTGTTTTCATAGGATAGTGTGGATATATCTTCCCTTGGTTTATGAAGCACCTATGAACTTAAGTTGTGATTAAATCCATGGAAGTTCATTCCATGAGGGTTTATGTGGATTTTTCTCTATCAACCAAAGTATGTTGGATTTGAAACTCCAAATTAATGTGGTAATCTTATGTCCCTTTACTCAACATCATTATGAAAAGAGTTTGTGTGTAAAACTCTTTCCTCTATTATTAGTATTCTTCTGCATAATATTGATACGTAGACCAATGTGCTTGATCTCTTAAGACTTATCCAAAGTAGGATTCCCCATTAAATTTCTCTGCCATCATTCAAACCTCCTTTCATATTCTTTCAACTCCATAGCCCATACATTAGGCATCGATTACTGTAGATTCAACCACCATATTTATATATTATTCTTATATTGAGCTTATCAAAAAAACTGGGTATGTTGAGCTTATAAGAAAATATGAATAATAGAATAGGGATACCCCTTTTGGTTGGATTCATTGATCATAAAGATCGAAGAGAGTTATTGTAACATCCCCAGTTTTAATCCCTGCAATTTATAATGTAAATGTGAAAATGTGATTTAAGTTGGTGAGTTGATATGTTTGGGTCGAAGAACATGTACTGGTTAATATCGTTGAAGGCCAAAATATGTATTTTGCACATTAAAATGATTAATAAAGATAATAATCACTATCTGCAGTATGAGTGGGATAATAACGACAAGGGGCTTTGATTCCACAAGAGAGGGGGCTAAAGAGGGATCCAAGGGGTTACCCATTTACATTAATTGAACCATTTCCATATTAATGTTTATTCCCTTAGAATTATCAAAAGAGACGTAATGTCCATTTTCAAATAAGAACTCCAGAGAGGAGGCTTAATGGTCTAAGAAAACCTCGTTAGACTATAGCTAGGGCCAAAAAGGGGTAAACAGGGTTACTAGATGTCACTCCAGTAAAAGGTGTTATATTTGAAAAGTGACATTGAGCTAAAAGTGGCTAAAATCACTTTTAAACCAATTTGAGCTAAAAATAGAACAGATGAGCTAAAATTAGAAGTCAACAGCGAATTAGGGTTTCAGGAAACTATAAGAGAAGGTTCAACGACCTAATTCATCATTATGTAGATTTTGACTTGTCATTGAGGAGAGAGGTGCATCTCAGGAGAGGTAGCTTAGTGGATTCCAAGAGGAATACCCTAGTGGATTATTTCAGTGTTGAGATACACACCCTAGTCACCGGGGAGGTCACACAGATCTTCCATCGATCTTCAACAGTAGTTTCATAGGTTGCAGCAACAAGGGCGCACTCATTCAGGGTGAGGGTTCAGTGAATCGACTTGTTCCTTTCAGGGAGAGTTCATAGATTCCCCTCCGACCCATTTGAGAGGAAGGAAAGGTGCATCTTTTTCCTGGTTCCTCGTCAGATTCCGACAGAGGAATCATCTAGGGCACACTTTCCATACATTGGGAGTGCGACACTTGGGGAGGACACATTTGGGGTTCCCGAGTGATCATCAGTTCAGATCCGGGGAAATCCTTCCAACACATTTCATAGTAGACCTAGGCAATCAATTTGAGACATACATCAGCTGATTCTGACAATGGAATCACCAGGGCACGGTTTTACAGAGTAGAGGGGGCGCATTTCCCCAGGGAGATCCATCTGGGGACCAGATACACCAGTTGAGGTTCGGACAGTCACCAGGACTATGAGGCAGAGCAGGGCGCATTGTTTGGGACATTTTTCAGACGTTTTTGAGAGGTATAGCCACCATGGCGAACTTTCCAGACTTGCAGAAGTTGTCGTACGAGTTGGCATATATGCAATAGTTCTTCATCTCATCCATTGCATTCCACAACATTCTTCGGGTATTGGGTATTATTGATTTAGTTGCAATTGTATTCTGGCTAAGATCATTTTTTCATTGATCTAGCCAAGTGATTCATTTTATTCAACCGCATTCGACATTTGTACTCCATGGAGATTTCATAATATAGGCTTTGTAGTCTTTTGTTGCCATTATTATTTGAATGCTCATTTATATGTTGAAAACAATTAATCCTACACACACATTAGCAGATTTTACTAGACTAGCCAAGTCAGGAACATTACAAGAGATACTAAAGTGATGTAAGAGTAGTAGGTGGGAAAGGTCAACTCGCCAAATTTATGACAACATTGGCTTAGTACAACCACTTTTTGGGAAATGTGAGAGTCAAGCTTGCTTGAGAAGAAAAGGAAATTCGAGTTCATTTTTGGGACAATTTTTTCTTGTTGGTTTTGGAGATCAAGAGGAGAGTTGGGTGCTAGAAAGAGAACCACCATGCTTTGCTTGAGGAAAGTCATTTTTGGGATGTGTTTATGTTGGAATGGTGGCCTATGTGCCTATAAAAATGGGTTGTGTGCCTATGGATAATTTTCCTATTGAAGAAATAGCTCAAGATCCTTGTGAAGGATATTGTGAGGATTCCTAGACTAACTGATAATTCATGGAGTCCCATTTAAGATATTCTTGACGAACCACATGCACTAAATCCTAGAGGGAAGTGGGAAGGCCTGAGGGACTGCGTGGCAGAGAAAGAGGATCCCATTCCTTGGGTTGTGTAGGTTAAAGGAAAGAGAGTTGGGTGATTGAAATTGTTGTTGGAGTAGAACCTGGGTTTTGGGTTGTTGAATGTGGAGACAGGATAACCAAGAGGGCCATATCTCCTTGTGTATTCATAGCCTCAGCTCAAGGATGGCTTGTTGTTGAGAGAATGGAACAATAAGCCTATGGATGGGAGGAACATCCTTGATCCACAACCAGTTGGTTCAACAAATTAAAGATATGTTTTATGTTGTGTTTATCATGATTATTACATTTTGTAGTTATTTATATGAATGTTATCTGCTTGTTGAAATGTTTCATTCATGGATTTTAAATATGTTGTAGATGCATGAATAAATTAACATGTTGTTCACTGTAAATTTTATGTGTATGAGCAACAAATTTTTGGTCTTTCTATTCTTAGTATGTTACAAGTGGTATCAAAGTTGCAGGTTACAACATCAACACTACAGGGTCTGCTACAACACAAATCACGTTGTTGTTGTGTTTTAATTGGGGAAGAAATTTCGGAATTGGGCAAAGTCCCCAATTTTTGGGTGTATTTGAGTTGAAATTCGACATGGATATGTCAACTATATGAAGTTAGCAGGTGGGTTTCGGTTAGGGAGGTTGAAAACACCAAACTTATGGTAGTCACACAAGTGTTTGGGGTGAAATCTAAGTTCACCCAGCAGAAAAAGGTGGGGTTGGAATCCCCTATTATTTGTTCTTAGCACTCAAATTTATTGGGTTTTTCATTGCTAGGGTCGCTATGGTCGTGGAAGGGTCAAATTTAGCTTAGATGGATCGATTTGGGTATTTTCTACGATGGCCATGACAGTCACAAGTTTTGCCAAGTTCAAAAAATCTAGAAATTGACTAAGTGTCGAAAATTTTGGAAGGCATAGTGTGTCAATGAGGAGGAAATATTTGAAGTCACTGATACAATGTGTATTGGCAAGTAAAGAAAATCCTTCGTCGATACGTCGATGAAGGAATATATTTCGAGGGCATCGATACAATGTGTATTGATGAGGAAATAAGATCCTTCGCCGATATGTCGACAAAGGAAGATCTTTTGAAGTCGCCAATAAAGAAGCATCGACGAAAAAAAGATATTTCCAAATCGTCGATAAAAGAGTGTTTCGGTGAGGAAAGAAGATAACTTGTTGAAACATTGGTGAGAAAAGGAGATAACTCACCGAAATTTCAGAAAGCAAAGAGGATAAGTCATCATAACCTTAGAGGGAAAATATCATTTAGAGCCACCGACAAAAGAGTTTTTCAGCAAAGAAAGAGAATCTTTGGTTGAAATGTCAACGAGCATAAAATATTTGAAATCGCCGACAAAGGATTTTTTCGACGAAGAAAGTGAATCTTCGGTCAAAGCAATGGTGAGCAGAAAATATTGAAATCATCGACAAATAAGTGTTTCAGTGAATAAAGTGATTATATGGCTGGAACGTCAATGAAGAAAGATATTTATGAGTCACCAATAAAGGCATGTATCGACGAGGAAAGAGAATCTCGTATTGATACGTTGACAAGGAAAGAGGATCCTAGAATGATACATCGACGAGGAAAGAGGATCTTCTGTCGATACGTCAGTGAGAGAGAAAGATTCCAACTCACCAACACAGGAAAAGAGAAGAGAGAAGAAAAGAGAAAGGGAAGGAAAGTAGGCAATTTATACCAAAAATAAATAATAAGTCTAGGGCCAAAAACGTTTTTTGGCCATAACGTGAGTACAAAATCTCAGTTTCAAATGGAATTTAAGAGACATGTCTGTAGTGACAAGGCCTACAAGAATGTCAATGAGGACCACTAGCCAATTCTGCTTCCATTTTCCAAAACACACAAATTAGTGACTTTTGAAGATCTAGGTCGTGCTCAGTATCTGGGGCCCAAATAAAGGTGAAAAGATAGCTCAAAAAGCATACATGAAGATACCCATTTGGTATCCTGGCAGAATTCAAAAGGAGTTGAAGTGGAGATGCCAAAACAGGGAAAAATCCATTATTTCCGGGCACGTTTTGGGGATTTTTGAAATCTTCAGAGGAGGAAAAGGGACCCTAGATTACCAATCCAAAAAAAAAAAATTAGTCAACATTTCATGTACTTATCAATTCAAAAAACTTTGTCTTGAGGGAGTTTTTTCCATTTTTGCTCCATTTGGTAGATAACAATTTGTTGCTAAAAATTCCAAGTCTGGAGGAAATGCAAAAAGATGAAGTTGCTAAGTGTAGATAGATGCAAAAGTTGGATGGAGCATCAGATCCCAAATTTGAGAGTTGTTTTGTATTCATAATCAGGAATACTATCTGTGCCCAATACAAAAGTTTTATTGTTTCTCGATAGATTTATTTCTACAAGAGGCAAAAGTTAGCCTTCGAGATTTATTGTACTATTGAAACAAGTGCAAAAATGGTGAAATTGTTGATTTCAGAGGGCCATAACTTGTAGCTCCAAAATAAGAACAAGGCATGAGTATAGTCATTGGAAAGGTAATATAGAAGACATCATGAATAAAGGTTTCAGTCCTATGAGGAAACATCTAGTCATTTTATAGAGCTACAAGAAAAGGGAAAATAAACTTTGTGAACCATGTAATTGCTCAATGTGAAAGTTTCCTAACAATGTCAAATTTTGGGATAATCATTTACATATGTTAGAGGTATAGGAAATATGCCAGTGTCAAGTAAGAAAGAGTGGAGATACTCACGATAGTGCCTATGTAGAGGTATAAAGGAACATTTGGAGTGCGTCGACCTGGCAAATAAAAAAGTGTTGAATTTAAGATAACATGATATTGTTGATGAGCAGGGAAAAAGAAGCAGAGAATGTTATGTCAAGATCCTATTGACAAATTGATCAGGTACATTGGATTATGCATCTTCCATACAACATGTTTATGATAAGGAGTTTTCTAGCTCCATGAAATCCTTGGATGTTTCAAGCACTATTTTTCCAATTGTAAAAGTTTGGCTCAGATGTAATAGAATGTTGACACATGGTTATTCAAAAGGACCTAAAATATGCAAGGAACTTAATCTTCAGGAAAATGGCAATATGAAGTTGGGCATTTTTGCAAAGGTGTTGGAAGATTTATCAACAAAAAGTATTGATGATGTAGGTTGTCTACTCTTTAAATAAAGACAAGTTAAAATAGGGGGAAGGGAAAGAACTTGATCTTGTATATGACATGGGTTATAAACTAGATAGTTCATTTGAGTGCCAAAGTAGTTATTACTTGCATGAAAATGATAGGGAAGTAGGGAAGATCTTGTAGAATTGGTTGAGATAATAAAGAGCTTGCAAATGGAAGTGCAGAGCTATCGAGTAGGTGATAAAAAGTGGATAAAGGGCTCAAAAATAGCAAAGCCAAATTAGCATTCAATGGCTACAAAGTCTTAATGACTTGCAGAGGTATATCAATAGGGATGTTCACATGAAACATGAAACCAACTGGTGAAGAATGTCATTAATGGGCACATAAAGGAAAAGTAAGACTCCATAACCTTAAAGGTAGAAATGTGATGGTCACTGCAAAACTTGTTGCAAAAAAGAAAACAGATCCCATGAGATAATGGGTGAATCATAGGGATGGGTAAATCATCTCTAGGGACTAGTTTATGAGGAATTATAAGGGTTGCTAGTTATGAATTGGAAACTATGGCCGAAGTATTTAGAGAAAGAATGCCACTTGTGTTATCAGAGTGCACAATGGAAGCAAGGTACAAGTACAAAGAATTCAAGGGATAAGATAATAAAGGTTATTCACTAGAAGGTGCCAATGGATGAATGTAGCATTCCATTATGAGTAGTATGGTCAAGAGTGGTCAAGTAGGGATTCACAGGGGATTATTAAATTAAGTGAAGATTGAGAAAAACAAATGGATAGATAGAGATAATGGAAAGGTGTGCTATAATGATAATGGTCAAAATGATTCACAGATACTGCATTATCAAGGTGATGGAATGATATAAATTATATCATTCTAAGGTGTTGGAGGGTTCCAGCAAGGTAAGGTTGGGGCAAGGTTTCCTAAGAAAAAGTAGTTGCCAATAGGGAATATTGGCTAGAATTGCAAGATGGCCAAGTGGGACTTGGTTGGAAAATGTTCAGATCAAAGAAAAATAGTGCAAAAATGAGAAAAATGATAGTGCACCAAGTTGTAGGGGTCTAGAAAGATTCAAGGACAACCACATCGAGCACAAGAAGATGAAATAGATATGCAATGGAGTGCATAATGGAAGTGATACATGATGCATATAGGAAAGATAAAATGCATGTGCAGTAGTAGGCATGATGAGATTGAATTATTGGTGCACACTGATGTGCATTCATGCATGCAAGAATGCCTGAACATGCATAATGGATGATTATAAACTAATAATATTATGTTGTTATATATGTCAAATAATTGTGTCATGATAATTGAATATGACTAATGATGGATTATGTATCCAGGAAAAATCTTTATAGCATGGTTAAAGATGTTGATGGTGTTGTCGCTGCGTACGACAACCATCTGCATGAAGACAACTGAGGATGGTAAGAATGTTGATCAAGAGGTTGGTGAAAGGAGTCTGCAAGATTCTACAAAATATTAGTTGATTGGGTAGCATCAATTAATTTGATAGCAGCCATGCATGTATGCATTTGGTTTCTTATGATGCATAATTATTGGAGGGAATTGAGGGAAGGGTTCCCTTAGTTAAATTTTTCAATATTTGAATTGATGTAAAGGAAGAGGGTCTTGAGTATATAAATGTTGTTAATACGTGATTGTAATTATAGGAAATTTTATTGCATAGTGTGTTATGTTGGTTATGAGATCATAACCAAGTCAATTTAGGAGGCATACTCCTAATATAACAATGAATGCCAATATAGCTAGCCATGTGTGAGGCCATGTTATCGTTGGATATGGAAGGATTGTAGTGCCATACAAGTGCATAATGGTCTTCCATTGTATAACCAATGTTTGGACGGAGGGAAATTTTAGGGGCTAAATTTCGCCCATGGGTTAATTTTCCATGTTTTTTCCCAAAAAAAGATTCGTCAATTTTCATTTTTCTAAAAATGATTCGCCCAAATTCTATAGGATAAAATTATTTTACTTTGAAAATAGTCAAAATTTTATGAAAACTAAATAAGATCCTTAGAAATTTGAATATTTTTACAAAAATATCACCAAACATTTTATAGTTTGCATATTAAGACTAGTAAGATTCCCCAAAGTTTCTACATTTTAAGATAAATTTTCATCCTTAAAATTATCTGTGATTTGGACTACAACCTCTTTGACGACATTGAAAAGCACCAAGGGATTATGTTCCTAGTGTTGTGTATGGATCGAAAATGAAGGTATCCAAATGGTCGAACAAGTAAAAAGGGGAAGAGTTGGATGATGTGTTCTAGTGTTGGTTAGACCTTCCAACTCACCATTGTGGAATACATGACATAGATATGTGGTATTTCTGAATCAATGCAAGGATGCATTAAGTGGATGTAGTCATGGGTATGGACACATTGGTTTATTTATTGGTAATGTTTGATTGCATTAAAAAAAATGCATGGGTTCTAATAATGCATGTGTAAGGAATAATAGTTTTATTCCATTTAATATGATTAATAGGTGGAAGTGATTGAATTGTTGGTAAGATACAAATCAGAGATCATTTCTTGAGTTATTGTAAATGTGCAATAAAAATATATTGTGCATGAGATACTGACAATCTATTTGGATAAATGAAAGTTGAGAATATTGCAGGTTGAATGGCCTTGGATATCGCAATGGTGTAAGTCCATAAGGAAGACCAATACATGTTGCAAGAGGAAAACATTATGAGAGGGAATCCCATGTTTGGGAAATTTGGATTTCCTTATAATGAATAAGAGGAATTGTTATGATGATATACCATGATGATTGTATGTGTGTACATATAAGATAATGGCTATTGCGGATGGAAATCTTGGGAAGAAGGCTACTGTTAGGACATTGGAACCCTATCATTTCCATAGGTTACAGACTACAAGTGTAAGTCTAGTAGTAATTTGGTGCTCTTCTTGGACGAGAACACCTTGGAAAACGATGTATCGCTCGAGGGACTCTGTAGCAGTGAAGGGGATGTTTGAGCCTAAAGAGTGAGTGTAGCAAGGAATGAAGATTTTCTAGGTCCTATCATTTTGCCAACTGGGTATGTCTTTGACCACAGATTGGCTCTAAGTTTCAACTATTATGAAAAGGTTTTGTTGTTGTTTTAGGACAACCAACAGTGCGGGAGCTTCTTGCTGATTTGTTACGGTTGTACTTGCAATTTTAGGTGCTCTAACATGTAGTTTTAGTAACCAGAAGTTAGCACATGCATACTAAAATAAATACAACACACCTAGAGATATTTACAATTGAAAATAAGAAAATCTAAAATACTAACACACATCATTTTGTACACAGGTATTTTTGGTCAACATGACCCTGCATAAACCCCCCCCCCCCAGGGAAAGCCAGTTTGGGATATATGTCTATATATGAGGAAAGTAAGTGGTGGAATACATCAAGTACAAAATATAGATGAACTTGATACAATAGCAACTTTATCCAAACTGAAATACAAGTCCAAAAGAACCAGGTGTGCCCTAGGAAGGTACACCCCCCATAAATGCTCTCAAAACCACCATAATTGCTCCAGATGCAAACTGTGAGCTTAGAATGGAAAACCCCTCCACATTAATGAATCTCTCATGTGTGGCCTCCCTCTGCAACTGATCACACTGCAATATGACAGGTGTAAGACCTCCCCACTGTTGATGCACCCTCCTCAACAAGTGCACCCTCCACAACAATGAAAGCTCCTTAATAAATAAACCAAGCTCCAAGCTAGATGCATCCCTCCATGAAAGAATGAGCCCAATTTATCCTCACCTCATGCAACAAACCTCATGCCAAATATCCCTCTCGATCTCTCCAAGTGAGAAAATAAAGTTATGAGCTCTCCTTTGCCCTTTGCGCCCCTCTTGAACCTCCATAAGGAAATTTAGGATATGGATGGTTGAAATCATCCCATCTCCCATCTAATCAAAGGTTGAGATCTCTCAAAAGGAATCTCACTCAATAACCCACTTTGGGTTAAGTTCCCTAAGTTCACTTTATGTCTCTAATTCACCCACAAAGTGAATTAACAATCATTTTAGGCATAAATGACAAAACTTCATTTTTGACTTAAAACTCCTAAGTCAAAGTGAAATTAGACACAAAGTACATAGTACATCCCACGTGTGTTTAGGAGAGTAGAAACACATGGAGAACACCTCCCAAGGTACATAATCTCAACACTCCCTCTTACCGAGAAAGGTGTTCCTCACCAAGCCCATCTTGTCTCTGAAGTAGACATGTTTGCCCCTTGGCAGGGCCTTGGTGAGTATATTTGCAACTTGATCGTCATTCGATATATACTGCAGCTGAACTGTGCCTCTCTGAACCCAATCATGGATGAAGTGGTACATGATCTCAATGTGCTTCGACCGATCATGAAACATTGGATTCTTAGAGAGTTTTATGCAACTTTGATTATCATAGTGAATGATGGTCGGTGGCATCTCCTGACTAAACAATCCAACCAGTATCTTACGAAGCCAAATGGCCTTGCAAGTGGCCTGACTAGCCACCATGTACTCTGCCTCGACCGAACTCAAAGCAATTGAATTTTGCTTCCGACTGAACCAGGAAACAAGTCCTGACCCCAAACCAAAGCAACAACCTGAGGTGATTTTTTTGTCAATAGCACATCCTACCCAGTCTGAGTCTGTGTAGCCAACCAAACTGACTCCATCTCCTCTGATATAGTCTAGGCCATAATCAATTGTCCCATCAATGTACCTCAAAACATGTTTTTCCCCAATCATGTGAACACTCCTCGGCTCTACCATATGTTGGCTGAGAGTGTTCATGGAAAAACAAATATCTGGTCCGGTGTTAACCAGATACATGAGTTAATCGATCAATTGCCTGTAAACTGTGGAATCTACCAACTGGCTATATGAAGCACTAAGCTTCTTCCAGTTGGTAATCATAGGTGTAGACATAGGTCTGTAGTCCTCCATCTGAAATCTGTTCAAAATATATGTTGCATACTTCCCCTGACCGACAAATATGTGACCCTCCTCCCACCATACCTCCATACCCAGAAAATAGTGCATCAATCCAATATCACTCATCTCAAACTCTGATGCAAGTCCCAACTTGCACTCAGCTATGAGATCCTTGGCTCCAGTGATGAACAAATCATCCACATATAAAATGAGAATGAGTGTGTCCTCACCTCTACTGATGTAGTAAAGGTTAGGATGAGCATCGCTCTTCTTGAAGCCCATCTGAAGCAAGTAAGTGTCTATGTGTGAATACCAATCTCGGGGAGCTTGCTTCAAACCATAAAGTGTCTTTCTCAAAAGACACATGTGAGTCTCCCTATCACTCACCTCAAACCCGTGTGGTTGCTTTATGTACACCTCCTCATCAATAAAGCCATTCAGAAATGTGATATTCACATCCATTTGGTGAATGCTCCAACCCATCTCTGTTGTTATGGCAATGATACTCTTGATGGAGGTGTATCTCGCAACTGGTGCGAATGTCTCATCATAATCGACTCCCTCAATATGAGAGAAGCCTCGCGCCACAAAATGGGCCTTGTGTTTCTCAATGCTTCCATTTGCAACAAACTTGGTTTTGTACAACCACCTGGAAGTCACAACTAACTTCCCCACTGGCCTCAGAACCACCTCCCATACATCATTGCACATAATGGAGTCATACTCCTCTACCATGGCCTCTCTCCAGACCTGTTGGTCCACTACTTGCACAAATGTCTATGGCTCAGTATCCCCGATACTCATCACTAGTGCCAAATATGCTCCCAATCTGACTGGAGGTCTTCTCTCTCTGACTTGGCTCTTGGGCTCCCCTACATTCTCTCTGGCCTCCTTCAGGGTCTCCTGAAACCACCTAGGTCTCCTCTTCCCTGAAGTGGTCAACGGAGAAGTAAGGTCTCTCTTCCCAAGAGTGACTGCCTCAGGACTCATCTCAACACTCTGAGAACCTGAAGTTTGTGCTCCCTCTCACTGAACATGCTCTAATTGTGACCCTGAAGCTATGCATGGTGACCCTGTCACCCCTGATATTGGTGTACCTGAAACCTGAGGTTGTTCTCCCTCTAAGACAACAAGCGGTGCCTCTGCATCATCCTCAAATCTGACTCTCGACTCAAGAGATCTCTGAAAATCCCTATCCTCCTCAAATCTGACATCTCTACTCACCACCACTCTCCTAAGTGGCGGAATGTAGATGCAATAGGCTTTGGACACCTCTGAGTATCCAACTAGAATCCCCTGCTGGGTTGTGGGGTCTAGCTTTTTCCTCCTCTCCGAAGGGACATGAGAAAATGTCAAGCACCCAAAGATCCTGATGTGCTCAACATCAGGCCTCCTACTAGTGAAGGCCTCCTCAGGAGTTATCTTCCCCAATATCCTGTGGGGGCTCCTATTCTGTAGGTAAACTGCAGTAGCACATGCCTATTCCCATAAGTACAAAGGAAAACTCTGATCGTGCAACATGGATCTCGTTGCACCAGTAATAGCATGGTTCTTCGTCTCGACAACCTTGTTCTGCTGTGGGTTGTATGGTACGGTCATCTTCCTTCTAATGCCATGCTGGGCACAGAAGTCTATAAATTGTTTAGAGGAATAATCACCCCCGTTATCCGACCACAAGACTTTGATCCTCTTTCTCGATTGGTTCTCCACAAGAGCTCTAAATTCTTGGAACTATGTGAAGACCTCGCTCTTGGCCTTCAGGAAATAGATCCAAGTCTTCCTTGAGTAGTCATCAATAAATGTGAGAAAGTACTCACAACCACTCAAGGACTTCCGAGTCATGGGCCCACACATGTTCATGTGTACTAAATCCAGTATCTCAGCTGACCTGGTGTCACTACTGGGGAATGAGGCCTTGGTAAAATTACCAAGCGCACACCCTCTACAAACATCTTGATGCTTTGTATTGATCGGTGGCACTCCGGTCACAACCTCTCTCAGTCCTCTGAGAGCTCCATGATGTAGGTGGGCCATCCTACAATGTCATAACTCACATATATGTCTGTTGCTATTGTTGCTCATTGCCAATGCATGAAGAGGCTAAAAAAGCAATCTGAACAGTTTCCCATCCCTCACTCCAATCACTTGTCCTGAGGCAAGAGAAGACCCCCGAGGATGAATGAGTACCTCGATGCCTATGAAAGTCATCTCAAGACCTCTATCCTGGAGGGTGGAAACTAAAATCAAATTCTTCTTCATCCCAGGGACATAGAGAACGTACCTGAACGATCTAGGTGGGATGTTATCTTTCCAAAAGGTAACTGTGCCAATCCCAACAACTCTGACCAATGTGTCATCTCCAAGAGCAATCTCTATCCTGACCTCCGTGTCTCTGAGATCATTCAAATGATCTATGACTCCAGTCATATGGCTCGAAGCCCCAATGTCAATATACTAGATATTGGGTGCCGTCTCAACTGAAGTGAAGCATATGAGGAAAGCACACTCTCTCTGAAACTGTGTCTGAAACTCTGCCTCCTCTGTTGTAGCTGCAGTACCACTTCTCTTCTTCTTCCTGTTACAGAATTGTCCAACATAGTGGCCGAACTTCTTACAAACAAAGCACTTCACTTTTCTCATATCTCTCTTCTGACAACCACTCTGACCACTGTTTCTCTCTCCTCCACTCCCTTGTGGTGGGGCCCCAAACTTGGGACCTTGTCGACCCCCACGGTCGACCTTCTTCTTGCCCTTTGTCCGAAGAGGAAGACCATAATCACCCTAACTAGATTGTTGTTGTCGCTATCCATAGGCCTCGGCTACAAGCCTAATCTCCTCCTAGACGAAGTCATCCTGCATCCTCTCCCATGTAGGAATGACCTCCCTGGAAACAATGCCATGGACAAATGGACCCCACGGTTGGTGAAGCTATTCATAGCTTGCCTAACCAAAGATTTAGGGTCCACCACCTCTCCGACGGCTCCAAGCTCATCTCTGATCTAACTATAGCGACCAAGGAATGAAGTTATCGACTCATCCTTGAGTATGTGAATGCCCCTGAGTCGGTCATGAAGAACCATCTTTCAGTTCTCATTGGAGCTCTCATACAACTTACATAGAGATGAACACATCTCATATGCAGAAGTCTTACCAGTCAAATGGGGTATGATATGATCACAAACTGCATCACAAATGGTCCTCTTTTCCTTGTTGTTCCTCTTCCTGAACTCTTCCAACAAGATGGGGGCACTGACAGGAAGAATTGGAACATGGGCCTCAACTATGTCCCATAGCTCTATTGGGTATGTGTTATATTCTTTGCATGGGTGTGTGTGTGGGTGCGTCAGATACAACAACTGTTATTTTTAGCGGATTTGTAAATTAATCCTGAATTAAGGGATTAGGGTTTTGGTATCTACGGAATACCTAAAAACATTGTATATATTGTATGGTGAATGGTGAAATTCAATATAATGAATATAAGAAAGGTTTTCCCGGTTGAGGGTTTCCGGTATAAAATCTCTATGTACTTTGTGTATGAGCCATTGATTAATCTCTGTATTGCTTAAGAATATATATGCATTGCTTTACTTCACAGGTTTAAAACTTACATGTGGTATCAGAGCTCATTTTTGACTTCAGAGGGACGCCTTTGTTGTTGAGGGTTTGGCTCGGTCTTGATAGATCAAGTTTATCTTGGGTCTGTGATAAACCTGGGTTTAGTGGGAGCTTTTGCAGTGGAGATTCGAGTAAAGAAAGGGGAATGGCGAGCTCGTCTAGAATCGAGATAGAGAAGTTCAACAGTAAAAACTTTGAGCTATGGAAGCTCAAGATGGAGGATATTCTTGTAGACAAAGAATAATGGATTGTTGTGGATCCTGGTACACAGCCTATTGGTACACCATCTACTAGCACACAGGCTACTGGTACACAACCTACACAAACGACTAGTACACCAGCTACTAGTATGTCGAAGGAAGATTGGGACAAGTTGGACAGAAGAGCAAGGAGCACTATTCGACTCTGCCTGGCAGATTTGGTGTTGTTGAATGTCTCAGGAGAATCTATAGCCAAGGAACTATGGGATAAGTTAGGGAATTTGTATCAATCAAAGTCCCTGGTAAACAAGTTGTTTCTTCGAAAGAAGCTGTATCATCTTAGGATGGAAGATGGATATTCTGTGACAGAACATCTAAATGCCTTTAATACTTTGGTAAGTCAACTTGGATCTATTAATATTACAATTGCAGAAGAAGATAAGTGTATTACTTTGTTATGTTATTTGCCAGACTCTTGGGATAATCTGGTTGTAGCAATAGGTAGTACCACTCAATCTACATTGAAGTATGAGGATGTAGTTGCATCCTTATTATCT
>ML780403.1:25775-47474 GCA_009831015.1 Picea engelmannii
TTACTGATGATGATCCCAGAACTGTCAGGGAAGCAGTGAATTCAGAGGATAGTAAACTCTGGAAGAAGGACATGGTTGAAGAAATGGATGCCTTGGATAAGAATGAGGCATGGGATATAGTTGAGCTTCCAGCTGGAAGAAAACCGGTTGGTAGCAAGTGGTTGTTCAAGAATAATTTTAATGCACAAGGTAAAGTGGAAAAATACAAAGCTCGATTAGTAGCAAAAGGTTATTCCCAGGTAGAGGGAATTGACTTTGGTGAGATTTTTTCTCCTGTTGCTAAGTTAACTTCCATTAGATTTCTTTTATCTATTGTTGTTGCTTTTGATCTTGAAGTGGAACAGATGGATGTGAAGACAACATTCCTACATGGGGATCTGGAAGAAGAAATCTACATGAAGCAACCAAAAGGCTTTGTAGTGAAGGGAAAGAAAGAGTTGGTCTGTAAGCTAAAGAAGTCACTATATGGTCTGAAACAATCACCTAGTATGTGGTACCAAAAGTTTGACACATACATCCTTGGATTGGGATTTGTAAGAAGCAGGGCTGATCACTGTGTATATTCCAAGCAGGTTGGTAATCACTTCATTTATGTAGTGTTGTATGTTGATCACATGTTGTTGGTAGGAAATAACACGGATGTTATCAAGGAGGTGAAAACGCAGCTATCCTCCAAATTTGACATGAAGGATCTTGGTGCTGCTAACCTCATTCTGGGAATGGAGATTAGAAGAGATCGTGCAAACATGAAACTCTGGTTGAATCAAAGAAAATATGTTGAGACGATATTGCAGAGGTTTAATATGAATGGAAGTAAATCGATCAAGGTTCCTATTCCTATAGGTGTAAAGTTATCTACAGATCAGTGTCCCAAGACATAGGAAGAAGAAGAGGACATGTCCCATGTTCCATATGCCAGTGCAGTTGGTTGTTTGATGTATGCAATGGTTTGTACTAGACCGGACATTGCACATGCAGTGGGAGTTTTGAGCTAGTATATGTCAAAACTTATCATTCGAAGACAAAGCATATTGATGTTCAGTATCACTTTGTGAGAGACATGGTCGAGGAAAAGAAGGTGTTGCTGGAAAAGGTTGACACTTTGAAGAATGTTGCAGATTCATTGACAAAGTCTGTGAGCACAAAAAATTTCTCCTGGTGTAGAGAAACAATGGGCATTGCTACCCTGGATTGTTGACTATATAATCCCCTGGACCCCTGGATGCAAAGAAAACAACAAGTGGGAGAATGTTGGGTATGTGTTATATTCTTTGCATGGGTGTGTGGGTGGGTGCGTCAGATACAACAACTGCTATTTTTAGCGGATTTGTAAATTAATCCCGGATTAAGGGATTAGGGTTTTGGTATGTACGGAATACCTAAAAACATTGTATATATTGTATGGTGAATGGTGAAATTCAATATAATGAATATAAGAAAGGTTTTCCCGGTTGAGGGTTTCCAGTATAAAATCTTTGTGTACTCTATGTATGAGCCATTGATTAATCTATGTATTGCTTAAGAATCTATATGCATCGCTTTACTTCACAGGTTTAAAACTTACAAGCTCGAGGTCCTCTAAGACAATGACCATCCTCGTCTTCCAAGGCGACCAATTGTTATCCCTAGCTAGCATGTCCTCAACACGCATCTGAGATGATGACATGTTTGTCAAACTGCACTCCCAACTAATGCTCAAACTGCCAAGGAGACGCTGCCTCACTCATGTCAACATGGGTATGAAAAGAGACAAGCGTCCTCCGACCTCGCTCCTAGCAAAATAGGTGTGAAAAGAGGTCAAGTCAAATCAGCCTCGCTCCTACTCCGTAGGTGTGAAAAGAGACTGATGACAAAATGTCACAACTGCCCAATTGTCCTCTACAAAAATCTGTCCACTAACAACCATTGAAGAAGTCAATGGTTGTCGACAAAAATCTGCCAAGAAGATGTATATGACAGCCAACACATGTGCTGTCCAAACTGCTCAAAAATCAGCCACCTCAGCTTTGATACCATGAAGATTTTCCAGGTCCTATTAGTTTGCCAACTGGGTTTGTCTTTGACCACAGATTGGCTCTAAGTTTCAACTGTTATGAAAAGGTTTTGTTGTTGTTTTAGGAAAGACAACAATTCAGGAACTTCTTGTTGATTTGTTACGGTTGTACTTGCAATTTTAGGTGCTCTAGCATGTAGTTTTAGTAACCGGAAGTTAGCACATCTAGAGATCTTTACAACTGAAAATAAGCATATCTAAAAGACTAACACACATCATTTTGTACACAGGTATTTTTGGTCAACATGACCTTGGATAAAACCCCCCAGGGAAAACTAGTTTGGGATATATGTCTATATATGAGGAAAGTAAGTGGTGGAATACATCAAGTACAAGCTTGATCCAAGTTGAAATACAAGTCCAAAAGAACCAGGTGCACCCTAGGAAGTTGTGCCCCCCATAAATGCTCTCAAAACCACCTTAACTGCTCCAGATGCAAACTGTGAGCTCGAAATGGAAAACCCCTCCACAGGAATGAAGATTTGATGTGTAGCCTCCCTCTGCAACTGATCCTACTTCAATCTAACAGGTGTAAGACCTCCCCACCGCTGATGTGCCCTCCTCAATAAGTGCGCCCTCCACAACAATGAAAGCTCCTCAGTAAATAAACCAAGCTCCAAGCTAGATGCCTCCCTCCATGAAAGCATGTGCCCAAGCTATCATCGCCTCATGCAACAAACCTCATGCCCAAGCTCCGTCTCAATCTCTCCAAGTGATCAAATGAAGTTATGAGCTCTCCTTTGCCCTTTGCGCCCCTCTTGAACCTCCATAAGGAAACCTAGGATATGGATGGCTGAGATCATCCCATCTCCCATCTAATCAAAGGTTGAAATCTCTCAAAAAGAATCTCACTCAATAACCCACTTTGGGTTAAGTTCCCTAAGTTCACTTTATGTCTCTAATTCACCCACAAAGTGAATTAATAGTCTTTTTAGGCATAAATGACAAAATTTCACTTTTGACTTAAAACTCCTAAGTCAAAGTGAAATTAGACACAAAGTACAAGGCACAAAGTACATAGTACATCCCACATGTGTTTAGGAGAGAAGAAACACATGGGGAACACCTCCCAAGGTACATAATCTCAACAAGGAAGAGGTAACTTAATAATGCATATGGCATGGTGGCTAGAATCATTAGGGTCTATCGAGAAAGGATAGTGAGTTGAATTCTTTCCCATGGTAGCTTGTGAAGCATAGGATATCCATATAAATAAGTATCAGATTATGATTGTAAACTTATTTTGAATACATTTTTATATTTTGGAGTTGATAACTCCATGGAAATGATAATGGTTATATGATAATGGCTATAACATGCATGCTTTCTTGATGGTTGTATAGAAACAACTAAAGAACGAAGACACGAAACAAGTACTCGGAAAGAAGAACACCAAAAATAAATGGAGCTCAAGGACAAAGGCATGGAATGAGTAAAGTTAGTGGACTCATTGCAGCTCAGAAGACGCAAAGTGGAGCTGAAGATGCAATGCATGAGGCACATCTACAACTATTTGAAGGTTTGGAGATTCCATTATCACAACTGAAGTTTCTAGAGCCACAGCTCTGAGACTTCACATCTAACCTTTTGTTGGAGGCCTAGAGAAAGGTGGTACAACCTGAGGGACTATGATGCAAAGAAGGGGGTACACTTCCTTGGGTTGTGCAGGTTGAGGACAATGAGATTTTGTTGAGGGGAATGTGAGTCTGTTGGTTGGAATTGTTGTGGGAATCAACAAATTGTGAAAATTGTTGCAAATGGAATCCCTAGAGATGCATCTTTAAGAATTCCTAGCCAGTCGATGTTGGAGCCCTGAAGGGAAGTGGTACAACCTATGGGACTGGGGTGTATAGAAGTGGGTACACTTCCTTGGGTTGTGCATACTAAGGGGAACAAGAGATTGCAGGTCAAAATCGTTGCAAGTGTTACTAAATTGTGAACTCATTATGTATAGTTCAGGGCCAGAGTGTTTATGTGTACATGTTTTGGGTTGGAGTGTTTGTGTTTGTGTGTGTGTGTGTGTGTGTGTGTGTGTATGGGCTAGAGCAATGTTATCAGGGCCAGAAATCGGACCAAACCAATCAACCCCAAAAATGTGAAACCAGACCGGACCAAAAGAAAACCAGAAAAAAAATGGTTGACCAAAAACTACATCAAATATTCAAATTTGATTTAAAAAAACATATATATTCATGTGCATCCATATGAATCCAAACCATTTATACAAAAATATGCAAAGTTTCTCATTTATATAGAAAGTAAGAGTGCATATAACCAAAATAGCACCGAGTGCAATCTATTTCTTAACCAAAATACATCAACAATGAGGCTTTAAATGGCCTCTAGAGTAAAAAAAAACACATGTTACAACAAATATATACATGTCATCAAGATCGTTAAATATATTAGGATCATCATCATTAGTGTCACCCTCTAAGCATTAAAATAAGATAGAAAAACTTAACATGCCTAATAAGTGATTTTACTTGAGTGAAAGGTACATTTTTACTAAGGCCGTGACTGAAGAGTTCAACAATCAATGTCACCAACATTGAGGTACATAGAGGGCTTGGTGCTTTTGATTAAATGCCAACTCCATACCCTCATACATGATAGAATCCAAGTGGAAACGTTGCAATCCTACCAATCTTGAAATCTTGAAAAACCGTTAAGTTTGTTGAATTTTGAATGGGACCTAAAATTCTACTTTTTTCATATGAAGTCCAATGACGTTGGAACCAATCTCAAACATCCTGAAACAATTAATGGTAATGTTAAAAAAAATCATCCATTCTTCTTTATCTTTCATTTTCATCCTTTTACTTTAAGAATTTAACATTACCATAAACCTAGGGTTAGGTAATAGGCCCCACTTTCATTAAACAATTGATATTTAAAAAACAAATTGAATTATGTGGATCCATGACGTGTCATACAGATGTTGTATGGAATCGATTGTTTCCGTACGAATCCGGACGGTTCGGTGAAAATTGTTGGTTCAGTGCCAAACCAGTCAGTTCTTGTACGGAATTGGCCGATTCAGTACCCAACCGGCCAAAAACAGTTATGTGCCACCGGTTGGCCTATATTTGCCTCCAAACCAGTTCAACCAATTGATTTTGCCAGACCAGAACAATTTTAATAACATTGGGCTAGAATGCATGTGTGATATTAGGTCAAAAAACCTATATGTTGATTAAAGGTCAGAGAGCCTAGCATTGTAATATGTATGTACACTTGTATGGTGTTGTGCACTGAGGTCAGTGCAATAATAAGGGGGAGGGGATGTAAGATCCATGTCTTGAAATTTATAATGTAAATGTGCAAATGTGATTTGGGTTGGTGAGCCGATATGTTTGGGTCCAAGAGCTCATATTGGTTAATATGGTCGAGGGCCAAAACATGCATTTTGTACATTACAATTGTTAATAAATATAATAATTGTTGGTTGTGGTACGAGCGGGACTGTAACGATGGGGGGATATCATTCCACGAGAGAGGGGGATAGAGAGGGGTCCAAGAGGTTACCCATTTTTATTAATTTGACCATTTCCATATTAATGTTTATTCCCTTAGAATTATCAAAAGATGTATTAAAGTGATGTAAGAGTGTTAGGTGGGAAAGGTCAGCTCACCAAATTTATGATAGCATGGGCTAAGTACAACCACCTTTGGGGAAATGTGAGAGTCAACCTTGCTTGAAAAGAAAAGAAAATTCGAGTTCATTTTTGGGACATTTTTTACTTGTTGGTTTTGGAGAGCAAGAGGAGAGTTGGGTGCTAGAAAGATCACCAACCATGTTGTGTTTGAGGACAACCATTGTTGGTGTTGAAATCCTTACTCTGACACCTAGGTATCTTGATATTTAGTGATTTCCTCACTACAAATTAGATTAGCAGCTCATAAACAAAAATACACTACTAAAATATTCAGTTCAAATAAAGATAGTGGAAGTAACACTGAAAACCAAAAATATCATGCACAAGACACAAAGATATTATGCCCATCAACTAAGTTTATCATTCAAATAACTTCAAATCTTACAAGGGCTCCCTTACTGGGAAAATGGCCCAAATAGAAAAGAGACAAAGTACATCAAAACCCGATTGGCTGATCTACTGCCAAACCTACTATGTGATTTTGTATGACAAGAACACAATTGTTACTCTAATACTTGTGTTGTTTTGTGTTGTCTGCATGACTGTTATGTTGAAACCTGCGTTGTTTTGTGTGACTTGTACCAAAATACATGCATTGTTCTGTGGCGGCCAATCCCTCTATTGTACGGTTTTTCTCTCTCTTCCTTTGACCTAGATCTCTAGATGGAAGTCCTTCTCCACCTATCCAAAATCTCTGTGAATCACATTCCTTCATGATCCAATACTCTCTATGCCCAATCAATCTCTCTCAATCAATCTGTCAAGTGTATCATGTGTCTTCTTCCTTCACCCTAGCCTTGCTTTTATAAGATTGAGTTATGACCTAACCCTAATCTCCAAAGTGATTGATGGTTGGGATTACTTCCCACCTCACTTGAGATCAACTAATATTATTTAATTCACTAATGTTAATTAAAGCATTTCTTTAAATAAAACTCAACACACTAATAAAAGTACTTTACTTTAATAATTCATTTAATTAAAGTAAAGTCAATGATAGAAGGCTTTGGAGGTTTTCCACATGTCTAAACACATAGGCTTGTCCAAAAATACCTTTTTGATGCTACCAAACATCAACTCTCCCTCTTAGTGGGGAAGGTATTCTGCACCACTCCAAGTTTTTCTCTGAAGAACTCAAACTTTCCTTTAACCAAAGGTTTGGTCATAATATATGCAACCTCCTCATCTGTGGAAATATATTGAAGCTTCATTTCTCCCTTCTAGATCCTATCTCGAATGAAGTGATATATAATCTCAATATGCTTGGACCTATCATGGAATATTGGATTCTCTGAGAGTTTGACACAACTATGATTATCACAGTATATCACCATAGGCTCCAAATCCTAAACAAATAAACATGTAATTAATTTGTGAAGCCAAATGGATTCACAACTATCCATACTTGCTACCATATACTCTGCCTCTGTTGAACTGAGTGCTATAGAATTCTACTTCTTGTTGAACCAAGTAATCATTGTTGATCCCAAGCTGAACCAACACCCTGAGGTGATCTTTATGTCTAATGCACTCCCTACCTAATCTAAGTCTGAGTATCCCTATAGCCTCACTCCATCTCCTCTAATATCTCTCAATCCATACTTCGTTTTACCTCTCAAGTACCTAAGCACATGATTCATTGTTATCTAATGCACCTGCCTCGGCTCCACCATGCACTGACTCAATATGTTCACACAAAAACATATATTTGGCCTAATGTTGACCAAATACATCAAGGATTGTATCAACTACCTTTATATCCTAGGATCTACCAACTTTGAATCTGAAGTGACCACCTTCTTCAAATTGGTAACCATAGGTGTAGCCATCGGTATATAGTCGTCCATCCTGAATCTCCTCAAGATCTCAATTGTGTACTTCCCCTGTCCAAGTAAGATCTCTCCCAATACCTGCTATATCTCTAACCCCAAGAAATAATGCATCAAGCCAATGCCCTTCATTTCGAACTTAGTAGCCAAATCTTCTTTGTACCCTGCAATAAGCTCCTTTACACATATGAGAAACAAATCATCTACGTACAAAACCAAGATGAGTGGATCTACCCCAACAAATATGAAGCACAAGTTAGGATCTACCTCACTCTTGGTAAAACTTATACTCTGCAAGTATCCATCAATCCTGGAATACCACGACCTGGGTGCATGTTTGAGTCTGTACAAGGCTTTCTTAATCCTGCACACATAAGTCTCCCTCCCATGTACCTCAAAGCCATGAGGTTTCTCTATATATGCTTCATCCTCAATGATTTGGTTGAGGAAAGTTGTTTTCACATCCATATGATGTATCCTCCACCTCATAACTGAAGCAATAGAAATAATAGCTCGAATAGAAGCATACCCGGTGACTGGAGAAAATGTCTCCTCGTAGTCCACTCCCTCCTTTTGGGAGAACCCTCTCACCACAAACCTCACCTTGAACTTCTTGATTCTACCATCTGCAACATGCTTGATCTTGTAGAGCCACCTGGAACTCACAACTGACTTCCTCTCTGGTCTCGACACTATGTCCCAAACATCATTCCTCATAATAGAGGTGTACTCATCTACATGGCATCTTGCCATACCTATTGATCTATTACTTCCTCAAAACTGGAAGGCTCAACATCAATGATGTAACTCATAAGCACCATATAGTTCAGAAACTTCCTCGAAGGCTTGCGCTCTCTTACCACACTCCTAGGAGCCTCACCAACATCCCTCAATGTCTTTAATAGCCACCTAGGTCCCCTGACATGACTAGAAGGGGCTAACTCCTCCTCCCCACCTGAAGTCTGAGTTTTTTTTATTGTTTCTCATATTTCGGAGCCGGTTTCTCCTTATCCTTTGTCACTATTGAAAACTCCAGAGATGTCCTAGATGCCAAGTTCTCCTCGAACTTAACATCTCTGCTCACAATTGTCTTCCTCTGCACTGGAATGAAGATTTTGTAAGCATTTGAGGTCTCATTGTACCCCACAAATATACCCTTATGCCTTGAATGCTCTAGCCTCGTCCTCTTCTCCATAAGCACATGGATGTAGACTAGACAACCAAAGATCCTCAAATGTCCTATCTCTGGCTTCACCCCTGAGGATACCTCCTTTGGAGTCATGTCCCCCAACATCCTATGAGGACTCATGTTTTGCACATATACCATCGTGGCACACACCTCTGCCCAAAGAAACATAGGAAACTCTTGATCATGTATCATAGCCCTGGCATAATCGATGATGGACCGATTCTTTCTCTCTATAACCCCATTTTATTGAGGGTTGTATGAGACAGTCAACTCTCTCTTGATCCATGCCTCCTTGCAAAAATCCTTGAAGTCATTAGAGGTGTACTCCCCCCCATTATATGACCTCAAGACCTTGATCTTATTCTTTGTCTAGTTTTCTGCCTAAGCCTGTATTGATGCTACTGACATCGACCCACTCGCATTTGAATGGATAAGATCCAAGATCCCCTTGGGCCTACTCCTGCTGCTAAAAAAAACATCCTTGACATTCTTTCCAAGTGCACACCCTATGCACACTCCCTGTTGCTCAATATTGAACTCTGGAAGACCTGTAAGAATCCTCCTCTGGATCAACAATGCCTTGTAGTGTAGGTGTCCCAACCTCATGTGTGTTGGCAGCCAATACAATTTTTTCTTATGATCCTATAAGCTGCCTACACCTATGTCTTGCAAATATCAAGTTTTTCGTCGCACCTTTCAAATAAACGACACTTTCATTTTTTGTGACATTTACACATTTGTCTTCGTTAAGTTTTCATGACTGTAAGCGTGAAAACCTCTCCTTTCGAGGTCACATTTCGATCACTATCTGAATTGTCATGATCTTTTTATCGATATACCTACTGCACTTACCTTTTGTTTATCGTTATGTGGCTAAAAGGATTTTCGAACTATGCTCATTGGACATTCTTATATTGATTGCTTAACTTGATTTTATTGAATTTGTAAGACATTGAGCATTTGGATTTGTATTTTATGACTTGCCTAATCGTTGATTCTATGAAATGCATAGGGGTATGATTTATTTTTGTTTATATATATATGATATGATCCTTATGACAATCTTTTCATAAATCTTGGCTTGTCGACTATACGAATACCTTTGGGCACCTTGATTGAACTTTTGGTTATATGAATTATATACATTAGCGCATAATGATTTTGGTGTTGATTTATACGTCGAATGTTTTGAACACTATGGCATAGTGCTAGCGCGTATTGGTATTCACCTTTGGTTTCATTGTTTATACACATGACTTAATGGTTGAACTATTATTATGGGGTAAACAGCTATGAAATTGGCGGTTGTACTTGGTTAATCAATATGATGCATGGCAGACTCCACCACCTTCGCATGCGCGCATTTATGCTTACCCCTTTTGGCTCGATTCATTGTTGATGGTTCGGGTAGCTCTATTACTGTGTGTTGATGAATTCGAACCCTCCCCTTACCATGCATTCAGCTCCATGGCACCAGTCGTGCGAGTGGAACCCAATGGCAACCAGGCCCTATTGATGTTTGACAATGCCCGCCAAGATTAGGCAGACAGTGGATGGCTTACCTTCGTGAAACGTTTTGAGGGTTTTAACCTTTGTGTGGCTCGACAGTTTGCCATGACCTTCGATGGTTGTCGAGCCAAAGTAGGCGATGTACAGTTAGAGATTGATGAACAGTTCATCAGCTCGGCTACGGGGTTAGCTCCTTCGGGACAACGTTGGTTTAAGAATTGCAAGGTCGAGGAAGTGTCGTGGACACTGTTGTTTCAATCTCGCAAAATCACCTCCTGTGATAGAGGTATGCCCGTGACCATGCTTAAACAACGATGGCACGATTTATTAATGATAATTAAGCAGTTCATGACCTGCGAAGGTCGATACGGACTGGTGTTCCTCCACCACCTGTGTTTGCTTATGTTTTTTATGGGATACTCCCTCAGTATGCCTTTTTATTTGCATCGTAGCCTATTTAAAATGTCAAAGAAATTCAAAAGGCACCAGGCTGACACTAGCCTATATCATTATGGGCTTATCAAGCTAATCTTGGTTTATCATTTGAGTCTGCACGGGGATAGTTGGAGCAATTTCATTGCTCGAAATGGTTTCGAGGATCTGAACCCTACGCAGGTTAACAAACCTATGGTGAGTGAGGTCAAAGATGTACCCTCGGTGCCCTACCATGTCCTGCTACCTAAACCCTCGGTCGACCCTCCTATCGACTTACCCCACACTATGACTAAGAATGTTGAGACTGTTAAGCCTATGAGCAAAAAGCCCAAGGCAAACCTCACTGCAAACACCAAAGGGAAAAAGAATGCCCGTTTGATTTCACGGATGGCAAGGAACAAGCCAATACCTCCTGTCGAGCCAAACCCTATCATGTTGAGTGAGGACTCTGATTCGGAAATGGAGCGTTTCTTGGCTAGCGAATACCCCTATTCGCAAGGTTTGTGTGTCGAACCCTCGTATGATTTTGTATCAAACCTACCCCCCTGCCTAAAGGACGACCCTAACTACCCAGGCATTAAGTTGTCTTGTGAAACCCTCGGTCATTTGCCCAAACCCTCTCCTGCTCTGTCTAAACCCACATAGTCACCCATGCGACCAATGCAGTTCATGGTTAGAGCGATATTATCTTGATGTTCTGATTCTCCAGTCAAGGATTCAATCTTTGGAAGACCAGATTGCACTGCTTACCAGTCAAAAGGCCAAGCTACAAGCGACAGATAAGAAACAAAAGACGACCGGCTCCATCCTGTTTAAAAATGTGGAATCAGCCACGGCTGTTGTAAATTCCAAGCTGGCATAATTGAGCAGCCTTGTCACTACACAGGTATGTTTTGATATCATTTGTTTTTGTAAATAATCTAGGTTTATATAAACGATTTGATTGCAGTTTCAAACAGCTATGTTCACATCATTGAATGGCTCTGTTACATTGCGTGCATTCTGTATATAACTTTGCTTTGAATAAAAACAGATTTCGATTCGATATACAATTGGATCATTCCCATTTTAGTCTCTCTTAGATTTTCATTGATTTGATTGATCTTAGTGTGGATTTGATTTGTTTGATTGAGTTAAAATGGATGCTTCGTTGTCAATCGAATTTGTTTGTATCTATTCTAGACAGGAAATGTTTCTCATACTCAATTTAGAATACGATCACATTTCGATTTGATTTCGTTATAATTCACACGCTATGATTGGCAACGATGTTGATGAGGTTAATTGTTACGGTTTGTTGTGCCATATGACCTTCAAAGAACAGGAATACAACTCGAATCGTTTCCAATGTGACTCTGTTTCTTCGGAAATATTGCTTTTTATTTAAGACTGTACAAACACGCTCAAATCATGGGATGGATTTGATGCTTAACGATTATGTTGAACCCCAGCCGGTTAATTCGCATTGATTGAAGTACTGTTAGCTCGACCATGTTATGAGTTAGATTCGTATTGCAACGGATGCTCTGTTTGATTTTGATTTATAGAACGAGATTGGTCATACCCGGATTCACGATTTATTTTTATGTTAAACTCAGTCATGATTTGTTTGAAATTAATGATTTCGTTCAATTCATATCAAGTTTATTTGCCCATTTTGCAATAATCAATTATTACTTATGTCGATTCTATTATGATTGTGATCAAAGTCAAATCGATCTGGTTACAATTTTATATGAATTGATTCTCGCACCTATTTGAATTAATCTGCTTGTAGCGTGAATCGTTTGATGTCATGACAGCTATAATAATTTTAAAACGATTTTGGTGCGATCTAATCGTATCTTTTGTTGTTGGGAAAACACAACGTTTGCCTGTGATTTGTTTGATTGCATTACTTTCAAATTGGATATGAAACGATTTTCAAAACTATTTGGTTTTGATTCTGTCTACCCGATTTATGACTATAATCGAAACAGAGTATTGCTATCTCTGTACTCGGTTAATGATGTGGATCCTGTTTAGAATATCAATTTCAATTCATGATTCATTTTCAAATGATTGTTGGATGTAAATTGAATGGAATTTCTTAAAAGATTTCATTTAATTTCAATTCTGATTATATATCTTATTTTAGACTAGCTACAGAATCAGATGATTCTGTAGCTAAGTCTGTAGAATTAAATTTTTATTGTTTTATTAATAAAATATATGTCTAACTTGTCTATTTCTGACCTGTTTCAGGTGAATTCGAAATTGCATTGGATTTGATGGGCAATTTAGAGGATATTCGGATGTTTTAGTTTCATTTTAATTTCCTAGTTTAGTTGATCTTGGGAATATTTTCTCAGATTATGTAAACAGTTTGATACTGTCCACAGGGAGGTTTTACCCTGTGGAAAAACTTATAAATACTCATTATTTTTGTAATAACACCATCATCATTCGTGGGAGAACAAGGATATGGAATTTTAATACAGACTGAGACAGAATTGATGTTCTGTTACAGCTTTAGCTTTTCATAATATCAATATTTTGTTTCATGTTTATGTGTATCTATTTGCATTTGGTTAATGACTACTTTAGTTATCTTAATTTTTGCAAATGATATGATTTAATCAATATAATCCATATCTGATTTCTTCCAAGTGTATAAAAAACATAGCAATTGTTTGATTCAGTTTGTGAACGACAGATTTCTCTTCTTCATAAGTTGGATTATTAAGTATAAGTTTTTGCATAACAGGTTTCCCTTATTGCAGAGATTTATAAATCATATAATTGTTATGATTTTTTATGTCTTGTTTGTCCCGTAAACAATTCAAAGAGCATTGCAACCTATCGTTTACGAGGAGCTTCTGGGTTATCTGGTGTGAGTTTTCTTCCTCCGACCAGCTTCGAAGTCATCATACATAGGACAAATCTGGAGCGTTTCCAGGTCTGTTTGTTGTTTATTTGTTTAGTATATTAGTTAGTATTTTAGTATAGTTAGTATATTAGATTGTTTAATTTCAGTAAGTTTTATTTCTTATTTATAAAATCATAAAATCAACAAAAAAAAAAAAATACCTTTCTTTGTCTTAGGACAGAAAGCTAATGAGTTTTGCAGGTTTTATTTAAATCTGTATTTTGTAGATATTGTATATTTTGTAAATAAGTTATATTTCTGATAGCAATTAGCATAGTATTAGTTAGTATTTTTTTATATATAGATAGTAGATTAGTTAGTTTGTTTTCATAATTAGTTTCAATTAGATTAGTTAGTTTAGTTTGTATTTAGTTTTAGTTAGTTCGTATTTAGTTAGTTTAGTTTGTCTTATTTAGTTTTAGTTAGATTTTTTAATTTAGATTAGTTTTCTCTTTGGTTTCCCTAGGATCTTAGATCGGCTAACGGAGCCACTAAACCCGTCAGGGTGGTTCATTCCAAACGGCTTGGGTTATTAGACAACCCCGGACCGGTTCCACTCTCTCAGTTGACGGACGGTTGATTTCGCCCGTCAACAATGTGCCACAACTCACATAACTTGTCACTATCATATACCAAATCTTGAACACGATTTCCCTGCAACCTGTACAAAGTGCCCTCTCTAACCCCAATGACCATTGTTGTGTTCGAGCTAGATTTCTCTGGACGTATAAGTACTTTCCCTCTTTGAAAATTAATGGAAAAACCCATGTCCTCCATTGTTGAGACTGAGAGAAAATTCTTCTTCAGTCATGGTAAGTAAAGAACACCCTGTGCATCCAACGAACCTCCTAACTCAAGCTAGAACACAATTATTCTTTCTCCCTTCATTGCATATTTGGCATCATCACCAAGATTCACATGAACATCTAAGTCCCTCTCCATCAGACTGTTAAATATCTCTTGCACTTATTTCATATGACAAGATGCACCATTGTCCAAGAACCAAGCAGTATTGGTAGTTGTGTCAATAGAAAGGAAAGAAACCAATAGAAATCCTTCTCAAACTTTGTTGCAAACTCATCTAGTTCCATCTCTGTTGATATTGTTTTCTATGTCTTTCCTTTACCCTTCTTCTTCGGACACTAAGATGTATAATGTCCATTCTTATGACATGTCCTTCTTACCTGGCTATGATTATCCTCCATCAATGTAACCCTTCTTGCTAGAACTTTTTCATTTTCTCTTCTTTGTCTTACTAACAAGAGTCAAGTTCTCATCACTACTTCCATGTTTGTTTCCCTTAGATTCCTCCCAAGTCTCTTCCAAGATGAAACCATCCCAAAGGCTCTGCCAATCTCAGATATTTTCAAGAGCGCAGACTCTCTTGACAAATGGTTCGCAAGACTTGGGAAGACCATTCAATGCCACATTCATGAGCTCAATGTCCTCTGTTTTCTCCCCTATGGTTGCAATTTGATCACACACATATGTGATCCTCATGAAATAGCTGGTAACATTTCCAGATCTAGAGATCTGCATTGATCTGGGTTTATTTCTTAAGACCATCTTCCTATTCATGTTAATGCTCTGAAATAAACCTACCAAGGCATCAAGCATCTTTTTGGTCATCTTCTTCTCGGATAAGTGATGAATTGAATGATCCTTCATTAAATCCAAGAGTACACGCTCGGCTTTGATCTCTTTTTGGTGAAATGATAAATATGCAGGATCTGTCAGTGGAGAAACTATTTTGTCCACCAACTCCCAAAGGTCATACTCCTTTAACGCCAAAGTTATTCTTTCTTTCCAAGATAGGAAGTTGGATGCTCCATCCAATCTGTCTTCAACTCTCAAAAGTGTTGATGCCATCCCTTAGACCTGATAAATTTCCCTAGAAATAACCTACTACTGAAAATGTCCATGTACTGACCTGCACAGCCTCTACCCACACTAACTATGCTAATTGTGCGACATGTATGTTGATACTCATGCAATTCCACACGACCTATATGTTGATACTCATGCAGTTCTGCGCAACTTGTGTATTGGTACTCGCGTTGTTACCATGTGACCAATGACCGAATACTTGTGTTATATGCACTACCTATACCAGAATACCCATGTTATCCTCGACAATCGATATGACTACAGTACAATTATTTCCCTAAAATCTATTCTTCAATTTATCCCTGTTGGTTATGGATTTGAGATTCAACTTCCTCTCAGAGTGACTACTCTGATACCATGTTGAAATCCTTACTCTTGCACCTAGGTATATTGTTATCTAGTAATTTCCTTACTACAAATTAGATTAACAACTCACAAAACAAAAATACACTACTAAAATATTCAACTCAAATAAAGATAGTGGAAGCAATACTGAAAACCAAAAATCTCATGCACAAGACACAAAGATATTCTTCCCATCAACTAAGCTTATCATTCAAATAACTTCAACGCTTACAAAGGCTCCCTTACTGGGAAAATGGCCCAAATAGAAAACATACAAAGTACATCAAAACTTGACTAGTTGATCCGTTGCCAAACCTATTATACATTGTTGTGCAGCAACAACGTGACTTTTACGCTGATATCTGTGTTGTTTTGCACTCTTTGCACGACTGTTATGTTGAAACCTGTGTTGTTTTGTGCGACTTGTACTAGAATACCTACATTGTTCTGTGGCAACCAATTTTTCTATTGTACGGTTGTTCTCTTTCTTCCTTTGACCTAGATCTCTAGATGGAAGTCCTCCACCTATCCAATATCTCTTTGAATCACATTCCTTCGTGATCCAATACTCTGTGTCAAATCAATCTCTTTCGATCAATCTATCAAGTGTATCATGTGTCTTCTTCCTTCACCCTAGCCTTGCTTTTATAAGATTGAGTTATGACCTAATCCTAATCTCCAAAGTGATTGACGGTTGAGATTACTTCTCACCTCACTTGAGATCAACAACTATTATTTAATTCACTAATGCTAATTAAAGCATTTCTTTAAATAAAACCGAACTCACTAATAAAAACACTTTGCTTTAATAATTCATTTAATTAAAGTAAATTCTAGGATAGAAGGCTTTGGAATATTTCCACACATCTAGACACATAGACCTGTGCAGAAATACCTATCTGATGCTACCAAACATCAATAGTTGGTTTGTGTTTATGCTGAAATTGTAGCCTATGTTCCTATAAAAATGGGTTGTGTGCCTATGGATTATTTTCCTGTTGAGGAAATGGCTCAAGAGCCTTGTGAAGGTTGTTGTAAGCATTCCTAGAGTAGTTGATAATTCCTGGAGTCCTTAGCTAAGAGATTCTTGGCCAACCATGTGCACTAGAGCCTTGGAGGGAAGTGGGAAGGCCCAAGGGACTGTGTGGCAGAGAAGGGGGATCCCATTCCTTGGGTTGTGCAAGTTGAAGGGAAGAGAGTTGGGTGATTAGAATTGTTGTTGGAGTAGAATCGGCATTTTGGGTTGTTGAATATGGAGAGTGGACTACCAAGAGGTCCAGGCCTCATTGTGGATTCATAGCCTTAGCTTGGGGGTGGCTTGTTGTTGAGAGGATGGAACAGTAAGCTTACGGTCAGGAGGAACGTCTCTTGTATGTAGATAGTTGATTTAGCAAATTAAAGATAAGTTTTTTGTTGTATTTATCATGATTATTCCACTATGTAATTGCTTATATGAATGTTGTGTTTGTTGAAATGTTGCATTCATGGTTTTTAAATATGTTATAGATGTATGAATAAATTAGCATGTTGTTCATTGTAAAGTTTGTGTATGAGAAACACATTTTTGGGTTTACTAATCTAGGTATGTTATAGTTATCATGGTGGCATTGGGAAGCTTCCTGCATACCCTCAAGATTGTTCCATTGATGTCAGGAACTTGACATCTCAGGGTGAATTTTTAGGAGGTGTTCCCCTGAAACTATGCTTTGTAGGATCTTTACCTCTCCCCCAACTGAACTACAACAAGCCACATTATTTTTTGGCCAATTTTGCTAAATTAATCTAAAAAATTCTAGTTGTTAAGCCCTTAACTAGAACCAATCTAAATATATAGATATTTCGGGGTTTTCAAAAGATCAAGGCTATTACCTATTGATCTTTCACTTGAACTCCAAAGTCCATAGAGCAGTGCTAGCCAATGGGTTACTTAAAGGGATACCAATGTCACCTCACAACCCCTCTTCTCACTTAATACCAGCTCTCCTTTAGTACAAGGGAAGCGTCCCTAGGAAGAGGATTAATAAGACATAAACAATATGGGCTCAATGTGATATGAAGAGTGGTCTTAGTAAAACAGATTTGTATTGACTATATTTGGTTGATTTTAATGGTGGTTGATGGGGAAAGAATAGTGCCAAAAGTCCAAGAGGGCATATGGAGTCATAGAGCAACATAGAGGGCTGCAAGTGGGTGGGAAATGGGAGTAATTATTTTGTTACAAACATGCAGAAAATCACTAGTGATGGTAGATTTATGGCTGGAAATAAAAGAGTAAGGCCTCTTCCAAAGATGACCTTGTATGCAAATGCAATACAATAAAGTGTTATCTTACCACTCACTGAAAATCAACCTACAACCTTTGAAAAATTTAGCATAACATAGAGGCATCAACTAGAAAGTAAAAACAACAAGAACCTTAGATAGCATTCACCTCATCCAAAGCTCCTATTCAAGAGACGCGACTTCCCTCTTCTCAAAACCCTTTTTGCAACAAAATCAAATTGATATTCCAGCAACATAAATCAACAGATCATGAAGGGTGGGAAGCCACACATAAGATGAAACTCCAAAATCACAGCCATTCAATAGATTGTCGACATAAGACAAAACCAAAGAGAGTATATTCTTATTCAAACCATCAACCACCATCATAATAGGAGGGGAGCTAATCTTATAAGATGAAGAGCTCAAAACCTCTAATAAAATAATAATATCCAAAGCTAGATCCTACATCTCTCCAAGGGTGGAGTAAACAAACAATATCCATCAACTAACTCACGACAAGTCAAAAACCCTAAAACAATAAAATAACTAAATAAATGGACTAAAGAGTGGGGTGCCACTTGTCCATCTCTCATGCAAAACACCCTCCTTGATCTTGGGCATTTGGCCATGTAAGATCATCCCCAGGACAACCAAAACTAATCTCCAATAGTGTGTCATCCAAGGATCCTCCAAAATATCATAAAATAATCTTCCTAGGGGAGTGCTCCACTGGATCCATGAGAAACCCTACCAAATATAGAAAAAATGGTTAGGGATTGGTGTGAAAATGTGCCCGCATAACAACCAACATCTCAACATGTGTTCCATAATAAATAAAAGATCCATCTTAACTCTGGATTTATCATGCACAGAGAGGGATCAAATCTCTCAAGGTGTAAAACTTTCCTCGAGTTTTTTCAATCTAAAAAAAGATTTCAACTCAAGGGACTTGATCTCTCATGGTGCATGGTAGATTCAGAGTTAAGATGGATCTAAGTTGGTTCTTAATATATATATATATATATATATATATAATGCCAGGTGTCGGCTCCATGTTGAGTATGGAAGAAATTACACATCTCCCTCATGCTAAGCAACACACCATTGAAATGTTCTAACCAAAATCCCTCAAGGTGTAAAACTCTCCTCAAATTTTTTCAATCTAAAAAAAAGTTTTGACCTCGATGGACTTGACTCCTCTCAACACATGATAGATCCAGAGTTAAAATAGACTTATGTTGGTTTTTAATGTGTGTGTGCCAGATGTTGAGCACAAAATGAATTACACATCTCCCTAATACCGAACAACACACATTTGAAATGTTTTAACCATAAGAATTTTTTTTACTTTCAATTGGTATATATATATATATATATATATATATATATATATATATATATATATANGCCACTTGTCAACACCATGTTAAGCGTTGAAGAAATTACACATCTCCCTCATATTTGGATGTAGAAAGTATGTATGAGCAAAATAAGAATTTTTTTACTTTCAATATATATATATATATATATATATTACTTCATGTGGACATTGAAATATCTTATTTATGGCCCACATTGAAATATTTTTTGTTATTGATATTTTTTTAAATGTCATGTGTCAACTCCATATTAAGCATTGAAGGAATTACACATATCCATCATACTAAGAAGTAGAAAGCACCTATGGACGTAATAATTTTTTTTTTTTACATTCAATTATGCTATCTCTCTCTGTATATAAAGTTGATATAAAATTATTTTACTTAAGGTGCACACCGAAATATTTTATTTATAGCCGACATTGAAATATTTTTTTGTTATGGATATTTTTTTTTAAATGTCACGTGTCAACTCCATGTTGAACATCGAAGGAATTACACATCTCCCTCACACTAGGTTGTAGAAAGCACCTTTTAGCACAACAAGGGGATTGCTCCATGTGAATGAGGCGTCAAAACTTTATATTCACCAAAAGATGCCAAAATACAGTGAATGATCCCAAGCACTCTCCAAGAAGCCAATAACTTGTCTTATAAGAAGATAACATGGCAATGTGTGTAAGATGGTCCACAAAGTTGTTACAACAAACCCAAAGTAGTGGAATGACCTCAAATGTTGTGCCAAAGTAGTTAAATTTCCTTGATATATGTGCCAAACCAACTCCCCAAGAGTGCATCCTAGGAGGATGTACAAAGGAGGTGGTCATGGGACCATGTAGACCAAACATAAATAATATAAAATAGGCAATGGAGGTTGCACCCTTGAGGAATGTGTCAATGTAGTTATGCCTTCACTTGGATCTAGGAGTCAAATTCCTTGGGAGACTAATACTAAGCTAAAAATAGCTAGGGCATTCCTTCCAAGGAACCATCAAGAGAAACCATAGGGATGTGTACAATAAGGTCCACATAGTTGTTATACATCATCAAGGAAATGGAGTGACCTCAATGCATGTGCTAAGGTGGTTAGATGCACATGTACCACACATCTCCAAGAAATATCATAAACAATTTGCCCTAGGAGATTGTGCAATGAGGCTAGGACAATCTCCAATATAATAATAAATAAGCTTCCCAAAACCAAGTGAAACCACCTAAAACAATGTTCATATACCATAACCAATTGTCCAAAACCATGGGTGTACATGTGGAGCAACCTAGAAAATTGTGCCAATAGGTCTCCATGCCTCCAATTTTGTGAAAAGATGTCAAATAAGAGGAGCACTCCACCTCGTCAAGTGATCAACCATTCAAATCATGCCACATAATTGTCAAATAGTCAATATCCACTAGAGCATCCCTCTACCAAGCCACAACCACCTTCCATGTCATCAAGATATCCACTAGAAGGGCCATCCTCCTAGAAAATGTGCATAAGAGGGTGGGCGCACTACCTCAAGGTTCATCAATCAAAATAATGAAGCAATAATCCAAGTGAAACCTTAGGAACCCACGCAAATATACCAAGCAACTAATTCATCACATCAAAGAGCAATAATCAACCGATAATACTTAAGGAAACCCTTAGTTGATGGGTATCCCTCTCCATAAGTGTGCTAAAGGTCAATCAAATGTGTGAGCGATGCTATGCAAGACCCTCAAAGTTCAAACACCCCTCAAAAACCACATGTGCTAGATGCAATCCTCCAAATAAGAGATGATGATGCCAACCAAGAGGATAATACACATCATCTAACCATGGTATATCAATAATATAAATAAACCATAGAAACAATCCCCCCATAGAAAAGATCTCTAAGGGGCAACAACCATAGACAAATAAGTGCACAAAGGACAACTCTCCTCAAGACACCTTAGCACCCACAAATGGTGGTTGACAATGTCACAAGGTAAGTGTCAAGGAGAGTGTGTGCACACAATAATGCCCCTCCATAGACCATGCAGCTCCATCAATAAACCTGTATATGTTTGTCCAATGTAAAAGAAAATGCCCACTGATAGATAATATCTGGTATGTGCATCTAATAACAAGATATGGAAAAAAAGCCACAACACTCCATGTACACCCTGCCTAGGAAAGGTCTTCAATTGGATCAAATACCTCATGCTATATGAGGGGGTAACAAAGACCTCAAGAAAATCCCCAGTGATTCTTCTCCA